>JAVJIF010021263.1:0-64033 GCA_038442645.1 Agave tequilana
GTTCATCGAACAGTTAGGAGTCGTCTAGGTCCAGGTATCCTAGATAGCTTGTGATGCTTTTTCTTTTCTTGTTGTTATTTTCCTTTTTCTTCGCTTGTTTGATCAGTGAACGTTGTCTGTGATTGTGCATGCAAGAGTGGTACAGGGATCCAACTTCTGCAAGACTTGTTAGGATTTCTACACTTGCACAAACACCACCCCCTGACACAATCCTAATTATGGCCAACAATACTTTCCTCCAAGACAAGTTCTACCCTATTCGTACTTCACTTCCTTCATGCATTCTTTTACCTGAGACAACGGAAACAACTTTGAGCTTAAACACAATTCATAAATACACTCTCGAGGTTTCATGGCTTAGAGTCCGAGGATGCATATTTCTTCATTCGTGAGTTGAAGAAGTGTGTTTGATGATGAAAAATTTCCCAACTGACAGAGGACGCTGTTAGATTAAGTTCATACCCTTCGCGCTAAGGATATAGCTAAGAAAGGCTATATAATCTGCCCGTCAGTTCTGTCTCTTCATGGGATGATTTTGTCAAAGTCTTTCTTAAGAAGTTCTATCCCATTCATAAGACAGCCCTCATTGAAAAACACCTAGAGGGGGGTGAATAGGTGTAATTGCAATCTAACAATCTTTTTAAAATTAAGATAGATGAATGATGCAACGATCTCTCAAAACAAGACTAAGAGCCGAATACCCTGTGAAGGGTTCTGAACTCCTTCCTCCTGATTCCCCTTAAATTGGTTAGAGGTGCGCAATGCAACCTTGTTGTATGAGAATTGATTAAACAAAGAATGAATAATATGCAATGATGAAATGCACACACAATATATCACAAGGAATGAAAACAAGATCTCAAGCAAGTAATTTGAAAGCAATAGAGTGCAAGAGAAATTTAAAGCAAAATGGACACAAAATAATCACAAACACAAGATGTTTGTTTCGAGGTTCGAGCCACCGCTCTACTCCCCGCCTTCACCTCCGTGAAGGGTTTCCACCATCCACCGAGGACGCTACAATGGTCTACCAAAGACCCGAGCACCGAGCTCCACCATTTACAATAACCTCTACCGAAGAGGTGTCTCCACAAGAACAAGATGAACACAAGTAACCAAAGTGATCACAATAAGATCACTAAATTTCTTACAAACTCTCACTCTTTTACAACTCCTTATAGATTGAGTAGGGAATTTGGCTCTAAGAAGTGTAGTGAGAAAACACTCAGTTGTAGGATGATTTTGCTAGAGACACAACTGAAAACAAGCTCAAGAAGAATAGAAATGGAGAGCATAAAACTTTTCTTCTCTTTGAAAACTTAGGTATTTTTCTTGGTCATTTTTTAAGAGACTATTCTCCTCTATTTATAGGGAGAGGAAAGGGTTAAAAAAATTTATTTTAAGCTTATTTGATCTGGAAAAGATCTCCAAAAACTCAGAAAAAGTCTGCATAAAACAGTCCTAAAAACAGATTCAGAATAGCACCAAAGAGGAAAGAGCCGTTGGAGCTCTGCAGGCCTGGCGGTCGACCGGTCCGGTGGGCCGTCCGCCCTGCTGGCAGTAGCCGTTGGGCTCGGGTCGACCGTCCTCAAAACAGAAATAAGGTTCCTGAAGACGGTCGACCAGGCGGTCGACCCAGAAAACCCGAGAGCAAAACTGCAGACAGTCGGTCGACCCGGCGGTCGGCCGACAGACATGCACAAGCGTGCACGTCCTGACACAAGCGCGGTCGTCGACCGGGCCGGTCGGTCGGTTTTGCCTGAAACAGAAAAGCAGCAGCAAGACAGAACTTGGAAATTTTTGTTGTAAAAATATTTTGAAGTAAAGATAACTAAGTATCATGATGGAAAGAGTATACATGATTTAAATATGATATATGTCTTTGTAAAACTTGGAGTCATGTATATTGTCAAGTCATGAAAAAACTTAGAAACAAAAACTTTAACTATGAAAACTTGTATACATAAATGTGTGTGTGTATCCTAGAGCCAGTTTCCAAAACTCAAACTTTAACAAGCTATTTTTACATTTGTTCTAAGGACTACAAGTGCTTCAAATGGGCTTCTCCATATGATCTTGCAAGCTTGATTCTTTGAGCCTGAATTGAGATGACTTGAGTCAAAAACACCTTCCTTTAGGGAAGAAACCTTCTAGTTTAATTAGAACCCTGAAACCACTAAAACAACAAATATATTAGTACAAATAACTAATATGTTTTGTAATCATCAAAAACACACTAAATCGGGTGATTGTAACGTTGGGCCAACAATCTCCCCCTTTTTGATGATGACAAAACATATAAGTTATTTAAACAAAGATGGAAGAAGAGCTTGGAAGCTCCCCCTCAAATAATGCTATGTATAAAGAATGACTATGAAAAGAAAGATACATAAAGTATTGAAAACACAATAGTTTTTGTCAAAAACTCAAATAAACACTAAACACAAACTTATTCTTTTTAAACAACAAACTTATTCTTTTTCTCGCCCTTTTGTCATACATCAAAAAGGGTCAAACAAAACACAAAACAACAAAATGTTTTAAGAATCTATAATGCAAACATTCAACTCACCACAAATAAAAGAGAATCTAGCATAACTAGTGGTTTAGTAAAAATATCGGCAAGTTGAAAATCGGTAGAAACATAATCAATATCAATATCACCTTTCTCATAATGATCTCTAAGAAAGTGATACCTAATGTCAATGTGTTTGGTTTTACTATATTGATTTGCATTCTTTATCATATGAATTGTACTAGTATTATCACAAAATATTTTAACATGATCAAAATGCAAATCATAATCAATGAGAGTATGTTTCATCAAAGAACTTGTGCACAACAAGCTCGGCTTGCAACATACTCCGCCTCGGCGGTTGAAAGGGCTACCGAATTTGCTTTTTGGAAGACCAAGATACAAGACAATTACCGAGGAATTGACATGTTCCACTTGTGCTCTTCCTATCTACCCTACAACCCGCATAGTCGGCATCCGAAAAACTCTTCATTTAGTCTGGTTTTCGGATACACCAAAACCCATTTCAATTGTGCCCTTAAGGTATTTAATAATGCGTTTTACCGCTACTAAATGAGACTCCTTAGGACATGATTGAAACGAGCAAAAAGACATACACAAAACATAATATCCGGCCTACTAGCCGTCAAATACAATAAGCTACCAATCATGCTACGATAAAGTTTAATGTCTACACTTTTACCTTGTTCATCCTTATCAAGCTTTGTAGTTGTTGCCATGGGAGTTTTACGCACTTTAGCTTCTTCAAGCCTGAACTCTTGATTAGTTTCTTTGTGTACTTGGCTTGATTTATGAAGATCCCATCCTTCTTTTGCTTGATTTGGAGTCCAAGGAAATAGTTGAGCTCACCCATCATAGACATTTCGAATTCATCCTTCATGCATGACTCAAAACTTGGCAAAGAGATTCATTAGTAGAACCAAAAATAATGTCATCAACATAAATTTGCACAATAAGAATATCATTTTCTACATGTTTTGTAAACAAAGTTGTGTCAATTTTACCTTTCTTAAAACCATTTGAAATTAAAAATGAAGAAAGTCTTTCATACAAGCCCTAGGGCTTGTTTCAAACCATAAAGAGTTTTATCTAATTTAAACACAAAATCCGGATGTGTAGGATCAACAAACCCGGGGGTTGTTCAACATACACCTCCTCTTCAATAAAACCATTTAGAAAAGCACTTTTAACATCCATTTGAAATAATTTAAAATCTTTATATGAGGCAAATGCTAGTGTCATCCGTATGGCTTCAAGCCGTACTACGAGTGCAAAGGTTTCTTCAAAATCGATTCCTTCGATTTGAGTGTAACCTTGGGCAACTAACCTAGCTTTATTCCTAACAACGTTACCCGATTCATCCAACTTGTTCTTAAAGATCCACTTAGTACCAATTGTTGGTCTATCGTGGGGCCTAGGAACAAGGTGCCAAACTTGGTTGCGCTCAAATTGATTGAGCTCCTCTTGCATGGCAAGCAACCAATATGAATCGGCCTCGGCTTCGAGGACGTTCTTGGGTTCAACATGAGAAATAAATGCATAATGTCCACAAAAATCATGAAGTTTAGAGCGAGTGGTTACCCCTTTAGATACTTCACCTATGACGAGGTCCTTGGGACGATGAGGATTGTATCTCCAATCCTTTGAAAGTTGTTGAGTAGGCTCCACTTCATTTGTTTGATTTTCATTTCCTTGAGCCTCTTCTACTTTAGCTTCACTTCCTTCATCATCCTTTGGCTTGTCTCCCATAGTAGGTGTATCCTCCAAGGTCACTTTCTCCAAGCCTTCATCCAATGCATCTATTTCTACAACACTCTTAACAAACAAGTTAGATTCTTCAAACTTAACATGTATAGATTTCTCAATAGTCAAAGATGATCTATTGAAGATTCTATAAGCCTTGCTAGTGTTAGAATAACCAATAAAAATAGCCTCATAAGATCTAGCATCAAATTTTCTTAAATTATCTTTCGTATTTAAAACAAAGCATTTGCATCCAAAACCTTGAAAATATGAAACATTTAGTTTTCTAAAAAAGTACATTTCAAAAGAAGTTTTTGAAGTATTTTTACACAAGAAAACACGATTTGATATATAGCATGATGTATTAACGGCCTCGGCCCACAAATAATGTGGTAAACCATATTCACTTAGCATTGTCCTAGCCATCTCTTGTAAAGTTCGATTTTTCCGTTCAACTACTCCATTTTGTTGTGGAGTTCTAGGACAAGAAAGTTCATGCTTAATTCCATGTTCTTCACAAAAAGTGTTAAAGGGTAGGTTAATGAACTCACCTCCTCTATCACTTCTTATTCTTAAAATTGAAGAATCTTTTTTCTTTTCAACTTTTCTTAAAAGCTTGAAAATGTGAAAGGCTTGATTTTTGTGTTCCAAAAAGAAAACCCAAGTAAAACGTGAAAAGTCATCAACCAAAACAAATGCAAAACGATTCCCACTTAGACTTTTGGTTTGAGTAGGACCAAATAAATCCATATGGATCAACTCCAAGGGACGTGATGTCATGATATCCTTGATAGACTTGAAAGAGGAATTGGTTTGTTTCCCAAATTGACATGCGTCACAAACCCGGTCCTTTTCAAAATTCAAGCAAGGAATACCTTCACCATTTCTTTGTGTTTAACCTAGATATATGGTCAAAAGAAATGTGGCCTAATCTTCTATGCCACAACCAAGAGTCATCATCGAGGGCTTTTAAACAAGTAATATTACAAGACATATTAGACATATCAATCATATAAACATTGTTTTCATGAAAACCAGAAAATACACAAGTATTAGATATTCTATCAATAACTTTACAAACTACATTATCAAAAACAACATCAAAACCTTTGTCACAAAGTGACTAACACTCAAGAGATTATGCTTGAGGCCATCAACTAAAACTACATTTTCTATTAAAGGGGATGTACCAAGTTTAACATTACCAATACCGATGATTTTTCCCTTGGCATCATCTCCGAAGGTGACGGTGCCACCTTCATGGTATCTTGATAGGGTTGCAAAGTTGTTGATGTCCCAAGTCATGTGCCTTGAGCAACCACTATCAAGATACCACAAATCCTCTACGTCGTTGGGCCTTGGAAGATACCTACATCATTTAACAAATTCATTGACTTTAGTACCCAAATTTTCTTGGGTCCTTGAAAGTTAGTGTTTCGAACCCAAACATTATGACGAGATGCATTTAGTCTATCATAGCAAAACTTAACTAAGTGACCTTTACGGCCACAATATGAACATGAAAACACTTTACCATACATGAATGCATGATGTGTGTGTGAAGTGTGAGCATGTTTGTGGGGTTTGGCATGATGTAAAGGTTGTGTGGTATGAACATGAGCATGAACATGAGATTGTTTCTTAGGGGCTGTTTCTTAGGAAACATAGCCTCAAGTCTATTTTTATCAAATTCACACTTTTTCAAAACTACTTCTAAAGAATCAATTTTCTCTTTAAGCATGGTGATCTCATTATCATTAACTTGTGGAAACTTGCCTTTACAAGAAATTTATAATTGTCAAAATCTTTTTGGGTAGAAATAAGAGTGAAAAGTAATTCATCTTTTTCTTTGGAAAGTAAAAAACTTGATGATTAAGAGACTCATTTTCCTTTTCATTTTTAAATACTTTTTCTTAAGAGAATCATAGTTATGTGAAAGTTCTACAAATGCTTCTCCTATTTCATCCATGGAAAGTTCATCATCAAAAGAAGTGGAAGGGGTTACCTTGCTTGTGCTTTCATTAGCCATGAAGCACATATTAGCGGTGTCAATTTCCTCCTCGGATTCGCTCTCGGAATCCCATGTAGCCTTCAATGCTTTCTTCTTGTAAGGCTTCTTTGAGGTGGAGGGCTTTACTTTATCCGGGTATTCCGCAACATGTGTCCCGGTCTTTGAAAATTGAAGCAAATTATCTTTCTTTCTTCCTTGCCTCCTTGCCATCTCCTTCTTCCTTGAAACTTAGCCTTGTTATACATCCTCCCGGACGTTCTTAACGAGAAGTGAGAGCTTTTCATCATCTCTTCTTCATTGTCTTGGTCGGAGTATGAGGATTGACTCTTGAAAGCAATTGATTTCATCTTGGAAGGAGCCATGTCCTCCCTAGCTTTTCTCTCCATCTCATGGGTTTTGAGGTTCCCAATGAGACCTATAAGCTCCATCTCCTCCTTGTCATTGAGTTCCTTCAAGGTGGTTGCTTTGACTTCCCATGAAGGAGGAAGAGCCCGGATGATCTTTCTTACTCTTTGGTCATTGTCGATACCATCACCTAGAGAAGAAAGTCCATTAGTGATCTTGGTAAATCTTGTAACCATATATCTATGGTTTCATTTTCTTGCATGCAAAAATTCTCATATTGGGACCGAAGAAGGTCTATTTTAGCCCTCTTCACTTGTGAAGTCCCCCTGTGTAACTAGCAAATGTGTCCAAATTTCATATGCGGACTTGCAATGAATAACTCTAGCTATGTCATCATCATTAAGGGCTTGAAGGAGTGCATAATGAGCCCTAGCATTGGCATCAAATTCCTTAGTCTCAATTTCGGACCAAGTGGATTCATCACCGGGGGGTGCACTAAAGGGTTTGGTCACGGCCTTTGCAACTCGACTTCCTAGAGATTGCAAGAAAACGGTCATCTTAACCTTCCATATGGGAAAGTTAAGTCCATCAAATTTTGGGGGGTCTTAATTCCATCGGCCATTTTTACTAGGTGATAGTGAATGAAAAATGAATGAGGTGATTAGCAAATATAGGATCTCCCTAAGGTTGTTAAGCCAAGAGCCTAGTGACCAAGCTCTGATACCAATTGAAAAACACCTAGAGGGGGTGAATAGGTGTAATTGCTAATCTAACAATCTTTTTAAAACTAAGATAGATGAATGATGCAACGATCTCTCAAAATAAGACTAAGAGCCGAATACCCCGTGAAGGGTTCTGAACTCCTTCCTCCTGATTCCCCTTGAAAGGGTTAGAGGTGCGCAATGCAACCTTGTTGTATGAGAATTGATCGAACAAAGAATGAATAATATGCAATGATGAAATGCACACAATATATCACAAGGAATGAAAACAAGATCTCAAGCAAGTAATTTGAAAGCAATAGAGTGCAAGAGAAATTTAAAGCAAAATGGACACAAAGCAATCGCAAACACAAGATGTTTGTTTCGAGGTTCGAGCCACCGCTCTACTCCCCGCCTTCACCTCCGTGAAGGGTTTCCACTATCCACCGAGGACGCTTACAATGGTCTACAAAGACCCAAGCACCGAGCTCCACCACTTACAATAACCTCTACCGAAGAGGTGTCTCCACAAGAACAAGATGAACACAAGTAACCAAAGTGATCACAATAAGATCACTAAACTTCTTACAAACTCTCACTCTTTTATAACTTCCTTATAGATTGAGTAGGGAATTTTGGCTCTAAGAAGTATAGTGAGAAAACACTCAGTTGTAGGATGATTTTTGCTAGAGAACACAACTGAAAACAAGCTCAAGAAAGAATGAAAATGGAGAGCATAAAAACTTTTCTTCTCTTTGAAAACTTAGGTATTTTTCTTGATCATTTTCAAGAGACTATTCTCCTCTATTTATAGGGAGAGGAAAGGGTTAAAAACAATTACTTTAAGCTTATTTGATCTGGAAAAGATCTCCAAAAACTCAGAAAAAGTCCGCCAAAAAACAGTCCTAAAAACAGATTTCAGAATAGCACCAAAGAGGAAAGAGCTGTTGGAGCTCTGCAGGCCTGGCGGTCGACCGTCCGGTCGGCCGTCCGCCCTGCTGGCAGTAGCCGTTGGGCTCGGGTCGACCGTCCTCAAAACAGAAACAAGGTTTCCTGAAGGCGGTCGACCGGGCGGTCGACCCAGAAAAACCCGAGAGCAAAACTGCAGACAGTCGGTTCGACCCGGCGGTCGGCCGACAGACATGCACAAGCGTGCACGTCCTGACACAAGGCCGGTCGACCGAGCCGGTCGGCCGGTTTTGCCTGAAACAGAAAAACAGCAGCAAGACAGAACTTGGAAATTTTTGTTGTAAAAATATTTTGAAGTAAAGATAACTAAGTATCATGATGGAAAGAGTATACATGATTTAAATATGATATATGTCTTTGTAAAACTTGGAGTCATGTATATTTGTCAAGTCATGAAAAAACTTAGAAACAAAAACTTTAACTATGAAAACTGTATACATAAATGTGTGTGTGTATCCTAGAGCCAGTTTCCAAAACTCAAACTTTAACAAGCTATTTCTTACATTTGTTCTAAGGACTACAAGTGCTTCAAATGGGCTTCTCCATATGATCTTGCAAGCTTGATTCTTTGAGCCCGAATTGAGATGACTTGAGTCAAAAACACCTTCCTTTAGGGAAAAAACCTTCTAGTTTAATTAGAACCCTGAAAACACACTAAAATAACAAATATTAGTACAAATAACTAATATGTTTTGTAATCATCAAAACACACTAAATCGGGTGATTGTAACCTTGGGCCAACACTCATGAGAAAAAACATAATGCAGTTCAAACAGAAATCTAATGAACCATTTTGGAAGTATTTCGAACGATTTAAAGATTTACTAGCCCTATGTCCTCATCACGACATAGAGAAGTGGCGGCAGTGCAAATTCTCTATGACGGACTTGACTACCAAACCAAGACACTCCTTGAAACCATGTGCCAAGGGGAATTTTTGAAAAAAGATGAGAACCAGGGTTGGGACCTCTTTGAAGCTTTAGCAGAAAAACCATCCAGTGGGAGTCATGCCCAGAGAAACCCAATCCCACCACTTTCAGAACTGGTATGCATTCGATTGAATCCTCCATAGCTACAGAAGCGAAAATAACACAATTGATGAAAAGGATAGAACTACTCGAAGCTAGGGAACCAACTGCTGTGAATCAGGTCAACCCCACCACCTGTGATCAACCCGGGTTGTACCTACTGCCATGATCTTAACCACCTGTTTGAAGAGTGTCCTGTCTACCAGTCTCAAATGTACCCTGAAAATATGAATGCAGCATATACCAGACCCAACTACAATCCATACTCCAAAACATACAACCCAGGATGGCGAAACCATCCAAATTTCTCATGGAATCAGTCTGGTCATGAGCAACCAAGGCAACCATTCTCACATCAATATCCTGCTCAGTCTCATCAACCCAGTTTCCACTAGAGTCCATCAAATTTTCAATCATATCAGAGTCCACCACATTTTCAAGCAAACTTCCAGCCCACATATCAGCAACAACAAACACAAAATCATCCAGATAAAAAGTTGTCAGATTAGAAAAAGATTGAAACTTATCCAAAACCCAGGCCTCAATGATGACCACCCACCATCAGGATATGAACAAGATACAGGTTCAGATAGGTCAATTGGCTAACTCTTTGAATGAAGGCAAAAAGGAATGCTACCAAGTCAGCCATTGCCCAATCCAAAAAAACCCTTCCCTCTTCATGAAGTTGAAGACATGGGCCCAAGTCAATGCAACTTTGTTCATATTCTGAGATCTGGAAAGCGAATAGACAATAAGGTTTCCAATCAACCCAATAAATCAGTGTCAATATCAACACCTCCTGTTCTGGTACAACCAACTCAAGACAATCCATCTTCAAGTTCATAACCATCAACTTCCAAATCCAATGACAAAGACAAGACAAATGAGCAACCATACAAGCCTATTGTACCATTTCCTAATAGGCTAGCAAACCAAAAGCTGAATGCTCATATGGAAAAGATTAGGGAAATGTTTAATCAGGTCCAGATCAATATACCCCTTCTAGATGCCATACAACAAGTCCTATCATATGCCAAGTTTTTAAAGAAATGTGCACCAAGAAAAGGAAAGCAAATATCCCAAAGAAGGTCTTTCTAGCTTCAAACATAAGTGAGTTGCTCACTGGGCCAATTCCTGTGAAATATAAGAACCCAGGGAGTCCAACCATTTCTTGTATTATAGGACAGACCACGATCAACAGGGCGTTACTTGATTTAGGAGCCAGCATCAATATTCTTCCCTTCTCTGTATATCAGCAACTTGGGTTAGGCGACCTCCGTCCAACCAAAGTTACTATACAACTGGCTGATCGATCTGTAAAGATTCCCAAAGGGGAGATTACAGATGTTCTAATACGGGTCGGGGAATTCATTTACCCCGTAGACTTCATTGTTCTAGAGACGCAACCCGTACACAATCTCAGAGCTCAGACACCTGTCATTCTAGGACGACCTTTCCTAGCCATTGCAAACGAAATTATCAACTATAGGAATGGCTCAATGCGTCTAACTTTTGGAGATATGACAAAAGAGGTGAATGTTTTCCACCTGGGAAAACAACCTCGAGATTTGGATAATGAGTCATTTGAAGTGAACTTAATCGAGGGATTAACAAGTGAACATGATATGGAGATTGAATATGAGTCCGATGAAGAATTTGAGTTGGAGTCTGATGACTTCAACCTTGATCAGATCGTTGAGTCGACTGTGGAATGGGCCACAAATGCCACCCCTATCCTTCTTGCCACACACAAAGAACAATCATTGATAGATCCTGTCCCTTCTTCTGAACTTAAGGTTCTTTCCAACCATCTCAAGTACCAATACTTGGATGAGAAAGAAGCTTTTCCCGTGATCATTGCATCCCATCTCACGAAACAACAAGAAGAGGATCTTCTTACAGTGTTAAGAGAAAATCGAGAAGCCATTGGTTAGACCATGGTTGACATAAAGGGGATTAGCCCCTCCATAGTACAACACCGGATTCATTTGAGGAGGATGCTAAACCAAAACGTGACCCATAATGTAGACTGAACCCAATCATGCAGGAGGCTGTTAGAGCTGAGATTTTAAAACTGTTAGACAATGGGATTATCTATCCCATATCCGATAGCCAATGGGTAAGTCCAGTCTACGCTGTGCCAAAAAAAGCAGGGTTTACTGTGGTAGAAAACGATAAGAAAGAATTGGTACAAACTCGACTTCCTACGAAGATTCGAGTCTGTATTGATTACCGAAAATTGAACACTACCACGTGTAAAGACCACTTTCCCCTTCCGTTCATTGACCAAATGCTCGAGAGACTAGCGGGACATGAGTACTACTGTTTCCTGGATGGATATTCAGGATATAATCAAATCCCTATCGCTCCCGAGGATCAAGACAAAACCACCTTCACCTGTCCCTTTGGAACATTTGTACATCGAAGAATGCCCTTCGGCCTATGCAATGCTCCCGTAACGTTTCAACGTTGCATGCTTAGCCTTTTTTCAGACATGGTGGAGAGATTTTTGGAGATTTTCATGGATGATTTCTCGATTTATGGAGATTCTTTTGAACAATGCTTGTACCATCTTAAGCTTGTTTTACAACGATGCATGGAGAAAAACTTGACACTCAACTGGGAGAAGTGTCACTTTATGGTCAAGAACGGAATCGTTCTCGGGCACGAAGTTTCAAACAAAGGAATTGAGGTTGATAAATCTAAAGTGGAAGTAATAACAAAGCTCCCTGAGCCAAAATGCTTAAAAGACATTAGATCATTTCTAGGGCACGCCGGTTTCTATAAACGATTCATTCAAGGGTTTAGCAAAATTGCTAGACCTTTGACAAATCTTTTAGGAAAAGATGTACCCTTCAAATTTGATGAAGAATGTTTACAAGCTTGGGAGGAGCTTAAACACAGACTTGTCTCAGCGCCAATAATTTCTGCACCTGATTGGACTAGGCCATTCGAGATCATGTGTGATGCCTCCGATTATGCTATAGGCGCTGTTCTAGGACAGCGTGTTGATAATAGGCAACACGTGATCTACTATGTTAGTAGGACGCTTAATGAAGCCCAACTAAATTATACAATTACTGAAAAGGAATTTTTAGCTGTTGTGTTTGCGTTGGAAAAATTTCGTCAATACCTACTAGGGTCCAGGACAACGATTTTCACTAATCACTCCGCCCTTAAATACTTAATGCAAAAGAAGGACGCAAAGGCTAGACTTATTCGATGGATACTTCTTTTGCAAGAGTTTGATTTGGAAATCAAGGACAAAAAGGGTGTTGAGAATGTGGTAGCTGATCACCTTTCACGAATTCCCAATGCACCAAAGGAGACATCCCAATAAATGACAATTTTCCTGAGTAGCGCATTTTTACAATGTGTAAAGAGCCCTGGTATGCTGATATAGCAAATTACCTTGCAACGGGCGAACACCTTCCGATTGGTCAGGTCAGGACAAACACCGCTTTATGAATCAAATACGGTTTTTCTTTTGGGATGAACCATATTTATTCAAATATTGTCCTGACCAGATAATAAGAAGGTGTCTTCCTGAGGATGAACATCAGAGTGTTTTGACATTCTGTCACAAGTTAGCTTGCGGTGGACATTTTGGTCCACGAAAAACTGCTGAGAAAGTACTTCAGAGTGGATTCTACTGGCCCACTCTCTTTAAAGATGCGTATACTTTCTGCAAGCTCTGTGCCAGATGTCAAATGACGGGTCGAATCACGCGGAGAGACATGATGCCCCTTACACCTATTTTGGAGGTCGAAAATTTTGATTTGTGGGGTATTGACTTCATTGGACCCTTCCCTCTGTCCTATGGCAACCAATACATTTTGGTGGCTGTAGACTATATTCCAAATGGGCTGAAGCTATTCCAACTAGGACAAATGACAACCAAGTTGTCATCAAGTTCTTACGGGAAAATATCATTTCACGCTTCGAAGCCCCCCGTATGATAATTAGTGATAACGGGAGTCATTTCTGCAATCGGGTTTTTGAAGCCCTAATGCGAAAATACTCTATTTCTCATAAATTATCCACGGCCTATCATCCTCAGACGAACGGGCAAGTGGAAGTCACCAACAGACAAATTAAACTCATATTGGAGAAAATCGTTGGACAGAATCATAAGGACTGGTCCATCTAACTCATTGATGCCCTATGGGCCTATAGGACCGCCTACAAGACTGTCCTCGGTATGTCTCCATATCGAGTTGTATTTGGAAAACCCTGCCACTTGCCTGTGGAGTTAGAACACCGAGCTATGCGGGCATTGAAACAGCTGAACTTGGACTTGGACAAAGCCGGTGCTTTGAGAAAATTGCAAATATTCGAACTAGAAGAACTGAGAAACGATGCATATGATAACGCTCGGATTGCAAAACACAGAACTAAGCTCTTCCACGATAAATCAATTCATAGGAAAATTTTTGTCTCAGGACAAAAAATTCTGTTGTATAACTCAAGACTCCACCTCTTTCCTGGTAAATTGAAAACCAGGTGGTCAGGACCATACATCATTCAAAAAGTCTTCACTCATGGTGCCATTGAAGTTTTTGATCCAAAAAATGGCAATACTTTCACAGTCAACGGTCAACACCTAAAGCCATTTTTTACCACAGAGTTCGAGTCACACGATATTCATGAACTGGGTCTTTGTGACCCAGTCTACATGTGACCACATCACTTGTAAAAATTTCCCAGGACCCCCCTGCTAATTCACGTGCCTTCATGTCTACCATTTGGCGAGGCATGAAGAAGATATTCCGGGGACAAATTCGATTGCGCAAACAAGTTGAGGATCAGACGTCTCGTTTAGATCGAATTGAGGAAGGTCTACGGCGTTCACAGTCAACTGGACCTAGCACCACCGCTGGTCCAAAACGACGGAGAGGGTGACACCGTTTCTTTACCTGTTTCATGCATATATTATCTTGAATACATTGAGGACAATGCATGAGGTAGGTATGGGGGGTAGATACTAACATAGGATTTTTTATTTTCTTTTTAGATTTTTCATTTTCTTTTTAGATTTTTCATTTTCTTTTTAGGATAACCTTAAAAAAAAGGGAAAAAAAAAAGAAAGAAAAAATATTTTGATCCATTTTTAAAGAATCAAACTTGATCTTAGGAATTACGGATATTCTAAACTAAGATTTCTTAATATAAGTTGAAATAAGGAGTTTTGTCGGATCTTTAGGTTAAGAAAAAAAAAGAATAAGAAAGATAGCTAGATTTTAATTCTTTCTTTAGCATTATATACATTAACATATTGAGGGATTAATCAAAGATTTAGTGATTCTATTTACACATATATATATTAAAAAAAATAAATAAATAAATAAATAAAATAATTACTTAACCACTAATTAAGCTGGTTAGTTGTGCCTTAAGAAGCATGGCCAGTCACGCCTAAAAGTGGTTAAGTCCTTAGCATTCGTGGCCTAGTTTACTCGAGTCCTTGAACCATAGGAATGTATCTTCATCTGATGCCCTAAGACCGACTGGTTTGGGAGTCATCGGTAAAAGCTCGCTACATGGGTAAATTAGAAAGCCTAAGGAAGCTAAGGAGATGTAAATATATAATAAAAATAAAATAAAATAAATTATATACAAATATATATATATATATATATATAATATATATATATATATATATATATATGTATGTATGTATGTATATAGAAGTAAATAAATGAACTCTAGTCTAAGAAAAATTCCTCATATATAGATGTATATATGTTAGGCTTGATGCAAAATCCGATTTTCTCTCTATTCCTTAAAAACTTAACCTAAATTGAAGACAAAACTTTAGATAGAAACTTATAAAAAGAAAGACAAGTTTAGGGTAACCCGAAACCGATAGATTAAGGAAATTCTTGAAAAACATGGATCATAATTTTTTTTTCACTAACATTTTTCTTTCTTGGATTTTGTGGGTGCAATCCGCTGAAAACCCTCAGGAGACAACACTCCTCCTCTATGGTAACCTAGAGGTTTAACGGCTTGTTGCACTAGCTCAGTGCAATCATGTCACCCACGAAAGTGGTTTAATAATTTAACTAGGATTTTTCTCTTTCTTTTTGCTCGGGGACGAGCAAAAGTTAGGTATGGGGGTGTGATTGGAGTTCATTTTTGTATCATTTTCCACTACCATATTATGCTTTATATAAAGAAAAATGAGATTTTTACTGTTTTTTCTCTCTTTTTTCAGGTCCACCATTAATGGAGATGAAGGCCCATCAACAATGATTTTTCAAGGGAATTAAGAGATTAATTAAAGAGCCCAAAGAAAAAGCCCAAAGGAGAAGCCCATGTCTGGATTCATCCACGGATATTCCCTACTTTCTAGAAGGTCCAGCAAGGCACCTAGAGGATAACAGAATGTCAGAAGAAATCGCTGGCGCAACGGCCTAGATTCTGCTACAGAAACGCGGCTTTGGCCGCGGATCCGCGGCAATGATCTGGCCGTTGAGCCAGCGTTTAATCCCACGGCTGTGATTTGAAGGCCTCACTCCCTGGAGCCTATAAATAGACCCCTAGGGCCTCTGTAATCAGGAAGGAGAGAAGAGCATTGTATTTTTGAGAGAATTGTTGGGATTTTCTCTAGGTTTTCTTTAGTTGCTCTTGTAATTTTCTTTCTCCTTCTAGAATTCAGCAAAGAGAGAGAGAGAGAGAGAGAGAGATAGTGAGAAATCTTGTAATTAGAGAGGTGACAACTCAATGCAAGAATTGATCCTTCTTTCTTCACATCTTTTCTCATTCTAGTGCATTATTTTCTTCAAGCTTTTACTACTTTTCCATTTCCTTCTACAATGGATTGTTGTTTGCTTTTTACTTCATTGTCTAGCTAACTTCCTAACATGACTAACTAACCTCGAACTTTACTAACTACTAACTCTTGGGTGATTGCTAATTCATGTGATTCATTGGATGCTTTATTGTAGTCTTGCTAATTTCAAGTCTCAATTATCCCCAATGAAGATGAGTTACTTTAATTCTTAGCAAATACTTGTTCCCATTCCATATGATTCATGTGAGCCTCATTTAGAGCCTTGTCTTTAGAACAAGTGCCTTGATGGAACATGAAGATGGAGCACCTAACTATGCTATTGATTAGTAGTACAACTTTCTTACTTCAATGCTAGCTTAAATATAGCTTTGATGGACTAATGAATCTTGTATCTTCTTTCTTAGCATATCCTTGAGTGACTATCCTTGATTCCATCACTGAAAATCTATCTCGGGAGCCAATGAATCAATGAGCAATGAGTCAAGCCGAGAAGATAACTCATCCTCTACATGGGACAATACGTTGACCAAACAAGTAAGACAAATCTTTGCCGATGAATCAACATGAGGCATGCATCACCCTATGAGATTAGTAAGTTAGTAAAGTAGAGTGTTAGTTAGTCATGCTTTCTCTCCCTATAGTCTTTCAAAGTTTCCTTTCTTAAAAAGTTCTCTTTTCAAGCTACATCCAAGTTCATTTCACCTTCCTTTCCATCCTTTTCCTCTTTCTTTAACAAAACCAACAAAGAATTTTTCATCCACTTTCTATGTCATTTTGTTTTCTTAAAGCATAGAAGAACCTTTGTTTTCCTTCTTAAAACAAACTCAATATAAAAACCGTGAATGCTTCTATCGCCAACTCTCCCTGTGGAATCGACCCGTAATAGCTTGTACTACGACGGTGATTCGGAAGGAGTATAGTAAACCGATAAAGACATTTGGAGCCTTTTAAACATCAACACACGAACGTCAAAGGTTTACTCTAAACCCTCTCTCTGAATACTAGTAAAACTCCAAATTCCGATCAGTTACAGGTTATGGGACCCCAGAAATAAGAAGATCATGTTGAGTTAGTATGTCACATTTGATAAGACTTCATTGTTAAAGTCTACTGTCTCTCAGCAGGTGAGAGGATAAAGATTAAGGATGTATCACAGTGAGTGGAGGTTGATATTAGTCCACTACCTCTAGTTGGTTCAGTATTAGTGGACTACACCGGGTGTAACACCGGGTGGAGATCATGTAGCCAGTTTTGATGCTGAATAGGTTGAAGACATTGATGAGAATGCTGAATTGTTTACAGCCATTGAAACTAAAATAAAACCACAAAAGTGGGTGAAGAAGCATGAATCTCAAGGTTGTGACCGTGACAAACTCAATTTGAAGGCCGTTGTTCTCCATGACGGTAGTAAGGAGGTTCATATGACTCAACCAGTTAGGTTCGCTGTTGAAAATTCAGTTACAGGTGCTCGAGCTCGGTGGAGCTCATTTCAATAAATTACGGTTGGCTTGATCCCTTGGGTAAGGTACGTAGGCAGCCGTAAAGGCGCAGCCATTGGGTGATGCAACCCGTATGAAGCTATATGGTGTATATGGATTATCGAGAAGCTGATTGGGACTTCACGTAGAGGTGAAGGGCGTGTTTGTTTCGCCGCAAAACGCAAGTCGTAAAACTTCTTTCCATTTTCCGTTGTTTGTTTTGCTGAAAAACAAGTTGCAAAATGCAACTTTTCTTTTCCCACTTGCAGTTGCTACAGTTAAATTTGTGGTCATGTAAATCTCACTTTTATTCTCATATTTTCTCACTTGCAGTTGCTACAGTTAATTTTTGGTCATGTAACTCTCACTTGTAGTACACTTACAGTTCAAAAAAGTTACTTGATAATCAATATATAATTTAATATTATTAAATATTTAATATTTTAAATAGTGTTCAATTTCTCATTTAATTATTTAATTATTTAATATTTTTAATCTTTAAATTTTTTTATTGTTTTTAATATTGTTTTAATATTTAATATTTTACTATTTTAATTTAATATTTTTATTTAATACTTTATTATTTTATTAGTACTTATTCAATTTTTTATTATTTTATTTAGAGTTAATATTTTATTAATATAACAATATTATACTTTAATATAAAATTACTATATAATTTAATTATTTTTAATATAAAAAATTACTTTATTAATATCATAATATATTTTATTATTTTATTAATATTTTATTATGTTAATATTGTAATAATAATTCAGTATAATAATACTATAATGATAATTTATTATTAAATTATAATTATATTTTACTTTGTTAATTTTATATTTCTATAATATTACAATAATATTATAATAAAATTTATGTTATAATAATTTTCAAGTATTTTTAATATTATAACTATATTTTATTATTTTTGTAAGAATTTTTAATATTTATATTTTATTAGTATTCTTAAAATTTTATAATGTTCTTTAGATTTTCTTAAAATTTTATATTATTTATTTAGTTAATATTTTAGTAATATTTTACTATTTATACTAATATTTTATTAATATTATTGTTATAAATAAAATATTAAGATTATTAATTTTTTATCTCAAATTTATTAATACAATTTAATTTGCAATAGTAGATTTAATTTAATAGTATTTATAATATTTAAATCACTGCTACAGTTAATTTTGTGGTCAACTTTTCCACTTACACTTTTACATTACCAACCAAACACCGTAAAACACAATATACTTTACCATTTACACTTTCACTTTATCAACCAAACACCGTAAAACATAATATATTTTCTCTGCTACAGTTCACTTTTTCCATTCTCATTTTACGACTTACGACTTGCGACGTTCTGCAACGAAACAAACAGGCCCGAAGAGTTGGACTTCATGTAGAGGTGAAGTGTTGTGATTTCGGTGAACAGTTGATCTTCTAATGAGAAGATGGTTGAGGTTGCATAAGGGGGTACGCATCCAGTTTGCTGAAAACAATGATGGTGTTTGGTATACTCTACTCAAATTTAGTTGGACCGTCTTGAAGACATATAGACTGGAAAGAGCCAGTCAGTTGGAGAGTCAGTGTTGGCTCATGATGGGTTCTTCTTGAGATCATTGGAATAGAGTTCCATTAAGTTGCTGAGTTAGAGACACGTTCGTTAGTCGGCTCGTATGACATTTCTCTTCGGTGCAGTGATGGGAAGGCATGTAAGGTGCATTCTATTTGGATAGCTGAGCTGAAGTTAGAAGCTTACAATTGATATTGGAGTTTGGTGAGAGTTGCAGGTGGCAACTCAATTTGGATCTGGTGAGATCTGTGAAAATCAACTGTACGTGTACTGGCGATTGTTTGAAGGAACATGTTTCGTCTGTTGGCCAAGTCGAGATCGTGTGTCAATTTCATTCGGAGCGCTCAAGCCGAGATCGTGTGTCGATTTCACTAGGTGTTCATTAGAGTTTGGCTCAGATTTGAAAAATCTTCACCGAGGTGGAGAATTGTAGGGAGAGAGGAGATAGAGGAGATAAATGGACATCTGAAGAGTTTTTTAAACTCATCAAGAAGATAGCGCAGAGATCAGAAGTCAAAAGGAGAAAGAACAGGAACTCGTTGCACGCAAAGACAAAACCCGGTCTATCGCCTGGTCGACCGGTGTGCACGACATGCACAGACATGGCCCGGTCGACCGTGGCAAAGGAACAGTCGACTGGAGCGATCGACCGACTGAAAAGCACAACTCTCGTTTGGTCCCGGTGAACCGGGCTGGTCGACCGAGGACAAGGGACCGGTTGACCGACAAACGCGTTATGTTCTCCTTACAGGATTCAAACTGCTTTTCTGTTTTGGGGTCGAATCCAATTAGGGTTTCCTAAATCCGTGAGACGCTCTGGCTATAAATATGGGTTAGAGCCCTCATAAATTATATCTCACTGAAAATCTCTCTTGGAAATTTCTTGAAGGAAAGAACAACTTGTATTGATTGTTGAATCAATAAAATCTCTCTCTCTCTCTTCTCTCTCTCTCTCTCTCTCTCTTGCCCCGAGGACGTAGACAAATTGCTGAACCTCGTTAAATATTGTGTTGGCTTGCTTTCTCTCTTATTTCTCTGTTCTTGTTCATGTGGGTACTTCTCCGCTGCATCTATCTCTATTGGTGGATTCCTCGCTGGTTGGTTGCCTCACGCGCAACACGTATTATGATTAAATTTCTGCAGTTGTATAAAAGATAACATTCTAGGTTATTAGGTGCAATGTAATGCTTATACAATAATCAAAGTGATTTAATTAGAATTAAGTATTTTTTGATACTACATTACACCCTCAGATGTTTAATGCACGCTAATTGTTGATAAAGATCCCATCTTCTTCATCTGTGTTATTATACGTTTAGGGTTGTGCTTAATATTCTGTGAAAATAATTTCTTAATATTATATTTCGGTGGGAATGAAAATTGGTAAAGTTGTTTGCTACTTACCTTTCACAACACCTCAAAATACTTTCTAGGGCAAAAGACAATAGCTAAAGCCTTTAGATGGGCTAGCAAATTAGGCTCAGCTAAGGAAATATTGTGTTTATACTTGCATGTAAACCGGATTTCGGTCCGAATTTGGATTCTTTTATATTGGCTCTCTTCTCTAACTTATATAGGGTTTCTATGCTCTCATTGGTGTCGATTGATGGATCGATCAGAATCAATTGTTGAGTCGATTGTTGAGAGTTCAGGATTGGTTTGTTTGTGAGATTTCTATGATCGAGTACATAATCCCTCTAGTTGAATTTTCAGATCATCTTTGTAACCCTTGTAACTCTATTGTTTGAATAAGTATCTTCTTTCTTCTGTCCGAGGATGTAGGCAAATTGTCGAATCTCGTTAAATCGTTTGCTTTTAGCTTTTTCTTTGATTATTTGGTTCGTGTCATTGATTTGAGATTGCCTCGGTGCTAGGACCACCGATCTCTGGTGGTTAGCCAGGAGTGATTTCTCCGAAGGGCGCAACACAATCTTAATTTTTCCTTCACAAAATGGATTCGGAAAGAAACCTATTTACAAATTGATACCTTTTTGCTAATTACTAACTCCTCAATTCCTCCATGGTGTCCAACTTTACTCCGTTTTGACTGCGAGAAGCCATTCTAGACCTCACACGAGATACCTATAATACTATTCTTCACCAATGTTGCACAAGGGGCTTCAACACAATCCATCTCACAAATCACTTGCGCAATCGGCGTAACACGAATCCTCCGGCCTTCGTCATTCTTCTTCTTCTTCTTCGGAGCACAGGCGAGCGCAGAGCTGCCTTGGCTTGACTGCCAGCGCCGCCATATCTGAGCCCGATGGCAGGTAGTCTCGCTTGGCAATCGGCAGCACAAAATATATTGAGTTCGAGTACGAAGTCTGAAGCCAATTGAGGAATTGAGGTATCAAAATAAACACCAATCTCTCCTTATTATAATTATTTCACAATCTGCCCATCGCTCATTATGAATTTTGTTGTCTAAAAGATACGTGACAAATTAGATGCTTAGCGTGATTGATGTGAGGTAACTACCTGAAAATTTTACAACTGTAAGTTGTCAAAATTACTAATGAGACGACAAGTCATGCCCCATACTTAGACTCAAAAGAGAACAACACATACAGTCAAAACTCGGTACATTGGAAACACCTTTTTATCATGAATTATTTCAACTACAGTATCAAAAGCACAAAAAACTCGTGGATTTTATAAGTTTATATCTCTCTCGCACATCATCATCGCTGACTCTAATATTTCAACCGAACCTTCCTTAATCTCTTCTCCAGTCTCCGTATACATACTCTCTTGCTTTTCCTCAGCCTTCGTGTCTCAATTTTGCATTCCATTTTCAATATGGGTTCTTATTTCTCTTTAGCTTCCCCCAGTGTTACGTTGGCTCCCATGGCCAAAGTCATCGCCCTCGATGGCTGTCTGAAGGAGTACTCAGTGCCCGTCACTGTCTCGTCAGTGCTTGGCCCCTGCCACAAATCCTGTTTTTTCCAGCAGCTCTGATAGTCTCTACTTTGATGCCTGCATTCCGGCATTGGCTTCAGATTCGTACACCAACTCAATCAGTTATATTTTGTGCTGCCGGTCGCCAAGCTTGACAGCGTGCAATCGGGCTCAGAGATGGCCGCTTTGGCAATCAACGCGGGTCAGCGCTCGCCCATGCTTCGAAGAAGAAGAAGAAGAAGAAGAAGAAGAAGAATGACGTGGGCCGGAGGATTCGTGTTACGCCCATTGCGCAAGTGATTGCGAGATGGATTGGGTTGAAGCCCCCGTGCAACTTTGGTGAAGGTATTGTAAGAGATCACCTCGTGTGAGGTCTAGAATTGCGTCTCGCAGAGTGAAGCTGGATGTTGTTGGCAGAGCAGCAGATTGTCGGATTTTATTAT
The DNA here is from genome assembly GCA_038442645.1 of Agave tequilana. Taxonomy (NCBI): domain Eukaryota; kingdom Viridiplantae; phylum Streptophyta; class Magnoliopsida; order Asparagales; family Asparagaceae; genus Agave; species Agave tequilana. The sequence continues at coordinate 22,543 of JAVJIF010021263.1, forward strand.
TTTTGACTTACGAGAAATGAGATTATATTCACACATGAATATTTCAAGCAGTTTCTATGAAGAATTATTTGTTGGGAAAAATGCTTCTATGCTCCTGTGAAAAGATGACAATGTGAAAAACTTCTTACAATTTGAGCTAGTATGAATAAGCCGCTATCCTTGCTAAAAAAAAAACACATATTATCTATATTGCCCTTAATTGAATGTCTTGTTTGATTTGATTTGAGCGTCCAGCGTAACAGTCATTTAATATTTGTCACGCGTTAGTCGCATGGCCAGTTTGAAAGCTTTTTTGTCCACCCTTTTTTAAATTTTGTCCACCTCAAGGTAGATTTTTTTTTTTTTGCAGAGATAATTTTTTTTCATATATGCTATATTTTTGTCCACTCTTCTCCAAATTTCTATCCACCTTCTCATATATTCTGTCCAATTTTTTCAAAATATTATCCATTTTATTTAATATATTGTCCATCTATTCTAATGTTTTTAATATTATATTAATTTTCTTTAATATTATATCTCTAAATTTATGTCCACTTTCTTTAATATGACTTCTTTAATTTTTGTCTACGTTTTCAAACTATTGTATCCACATACTCTAGTATTTTGGCTACCTTGTGAATGATTTTATCCGCATTCTCAATAATTTGTTGAGAATGTAGACAATCTTCAACGGCCCGGGGTGTCAGGTGGCAGAGATCACGCCCCTTTCTCCTTTTGTCTCTTTTACTCAACTTTTATCTACTTTTTATAATTTTTATCCAACTTTTGTCTTTTTTGTCTACCTTCGTTAATTTAGGTTTATGTTTTTATATTCTATCCAACTTTCATTTTTTTATCCACCTTCGTCAATATCTATCTACTTTTTATATTTCTGTCTAAAATATCGCCTTTTTGACTACCTTCATCAATTTCTGTATACTTTTTAATGTTTATGTCTAACTTTTGCCGTTTTGACCACCTTCGTCAGTTTCTTTTACTTCTTTATATTTTATCCAACTTTCCACCTTGAGGTGGACAAAAATACAGCATATATGCAAAAAAAATAATCTCTGCAAAAAAAAATTATCAATGCAAAAATATTTATCTACCTTGAAGATAGACAGAAATATAAAAAAGTGGACAAAAATTGACGAAGATGGACAAAAAAAGTAAAAGTTGGACAGAAATATAAAAGGAGAAAAGGGCGCGATCTTCGCCCCCGCCAGCATCATCAAAGATTGCCTACATTCTCAACAAATTGTTGAAAAGATGGATAAAATTGTTCACAAGGTAGCCAAAATACTAAAGTTGGTGGACATAATATTTTAAAAACGTGGACAGAATATTAAAGAAGTCATATTAAAGAAAGCGAACAAAATTTTTGTAGATATAACGTTGAAGAAAATAGATATAACATTAAAAAATTAGAATAAGTGGACAGAATATTAAATAAAATAGACAACATTTTGAAGAAAGTGGACAAGATATATAAGAAGGTGGAGAGAAGTTTGGAGAAAAGTAGACAGAAATATAGCATATATGCAAAAAAAAAAAAAAATCATCTTCGAAAAAAATATCAATCCAAAAAAACTTATCCACCAGATGAACATAATTTAGAAAATAGCGGACAAAAAAGGTTTCCAAACCGGCCAGCGCGACTAGCGCACGTGACAAGCATTAATTGCCTATCACGCTAGGCGTTCAAATCAACTCAGACAAGGCATCCAATCGAGGGCAATATAGGTAATATGTGATTTTTTTTTTTTTTTTTTTTGTAGGGATATGAGCTTATTCACACTGGTGCAAACTGTAAGGAGTTTTTCACATGGCCATTTTTTCACAAGGGTTTAAAGACATATTTCCCAATATTCCATCGGTTTGAATAATAAGTTGTTACTTTGGATTGAACAAAAGATATTGTATAATTTCAGTTATAATTTTTGCGGTTAAAAAAAACTTAATTGGAACGAATGTAATTCTGTGCAAATATGTAAGTCACATTTGTTTGGTTTGAAGGAAAAGCAGAGAAAAATTTAAAAAAGAAATGATAAAAAGAGGGGAAATATACAGGATGCAAAAGAATTCAAGCTAATTCCAAGGACTATCCTTGGAATTAGAATTCCAAAAGAATGCTGAGTTGGCTGTGTAATTCTGTCTATTTTTTGCGTGGAACTCACTTTTTTCTCCCCAGTGGAACACAATAAAGTAATGTTTTTGAGAAAGCTAACAATGCGGGGTCCCTTGCCTTTCAAAATTTTAGCATATCTCCCAAATCAAACACATAAATGCAATCATGGATTAAAATATCTCTGTTGTTTATAAGAGATGTAGGTTTTAAATTCTTAGATGGAGTTCTAAACTAAAGAGTAGCGAAAAAATTAATGTCCGCTTGTCACTTCAGTTTTAGCTGGTAAAAAAATACGTTGTAATTATCTTTGTCTTATTATTTGTTGTATTTACATTTAAATTCAAGTTGTGATGAAGCAATGTGAAGCTCAAATTGAGATTTTTGAGAGTATTAGATTCACATCCGCATTGCATTGCATTCCTTTGCTTCATTAGAAAGGGAATCTCTATATAGGTGGGCATTTTGTATTATCACTTGGGCTGGTGGGCTGCAAGTGCAAAGTCCACACTTGTAGCAAAATAGGTTGCTAGTGCTTGGTTGAGATGGGAATTGAATTGATTTTACAGGCTCACTTGTAGCAGCGTGGGTCATAATTTAGTCTTTTGTCCAAATGCAGGTTGAGTTAAAAGATTTATTTTGCCACAGTTGGGAGATGGGGTAAATTCATGTGTAGCCGGGCCTTCAAATCCCCACTGCCTTCTTTTCTTCTTGCCTGACTGGAGCAATAAGATGCCGTCGGTGATCACCATGATGACTAAGGATGAGAACGGGCTAGGCTAGCCCATGGCCTAATTGGATTGGCACAAAAGATTCGGATTGGAGCCCGGTCTTGATGATTAAGCAACCTAATTGGGCATGCCCATTTGACCCGAAAAAGTTTCGGGTCAAATATAGGTATTACCCACAGCCCGCCCATTTAGCTCGACACCCACTTAGAATCATATTCACTTAGGGCAAAATCTCTTCTACCTCTTTAACTCCCCCGGTCTCGATCCCTAAACCCATCCTGATCTTTCTCTTCCACATCCCACCACCACTGACCAATGGCAGCTTCAAGCATGGGCTATTGTCGCCACTAGATTAGCGATAACAGCCATAGCCTTCGCCACATCCCCCGCCTCAGTTAACAGTTGAACCCAAAACCATCCATAACTCTCTTGATTTCAATCTGACGGCAGAAGAACAATCTCGTGTATGCTATTTGTCGATAGCTCAGTAGTTCGAGTGTTGTTCCCCGTTTTGGCCCATTTGAAGATTGAGCATTCATCGTCAGAATCGTCACTGGCTCAATCACTATTCATCGAGAGCAAGCTGAGAACAACAAAAGATCGATCTCGAGCTCGATCGCTTTTGAGATAAGCATGTTTCGAAAGTCGTCCTCGAGCCTTGCAATGGCGAATTGAATCAGAACCATGGTCTAAAAATCCGAACCGCACCGGGTCATCGGTTCCCCAGTTCCAAATCGAACCAGAATCGGGGCCTAGCCATTCTGGTTCTGGTTTCTTGTTTTAAGAACTAGAACCACTGATTCTGATTCAGGAACCGGTGGTTCTGGTGTGAACTGATTTTTTTTCTTTGTGCCGGCCCGTTGCTTCTCAGCAGCAATGGGCCTTTGGACTCGGGCTCGGGTCATGGGATCAAGGCCCTCTAATAGTCCAAAAGTGGACCGTTGGAGGCTTGGCCTGACTAGCCAGCTGGCCTCCAACGGTTCAATTTTAGACCGTTGGAGGCCAGGCAGCTGCTGGCAGGCCGAGGCCTGTCTTCCAGGCTCCAACGTCCAATTTTGGATCGGTCGCCTCAATTTTTTTAAAGATTAAAATTACGTTTTTTTTAATCTATAAATATTACTCATTTCTTTCATCCTCCATACCAAAATTCTCTACAAATCTCTCTACAAAATTTTCTACAACGGTCTCTACAAAATCTCTACAAAATTTCTTTACAAAGCTCTCTACAGAATCTCTCAATAAATTTCTTTACAAAATTCTCTACTATAGTCTAATTTTTAAATTCTCTTTTCTTTCTAATTTTCTTGCACTCTCCAATTTTCTTACTCTCTGTCGCCATGACAAGTGGAAGTTCGTTGGCAAGAGGAGGGCAAGGTCAGTGAAAAATAATTTGTTGACAGTGATGACATTTTAGATTATATGCAATCAATACTATATTCAATGATGTACGACGACAATGAGAAATTTGCAATACATCCCGAAGAAGAAGAGCAAATCAATATTCTGACCGAAAGGTCCCAAAATCAAGAAAGCGATAAAGAATAAGAAGATACCAGTAGCCAAAATTTAAACTCTAATCTTTTTGTGCATCATTTTATGAAAATCTACAATGATACGGACATAATTGTTTGTGTCAATTGCAAGTATTGTCCAAAGACTTATATAAATGGTCCGCTTCTAGCAACTATAGAACATATCAAAATTATTTAGAGAAAGTACATTCTTGTAAAGCTGACCTCACAAAAACGCAAACTCAAATATTAATGTACACCACTAATAACCCTTCTCAATTATTCATTTCTCTGATGTTAAAAATAGATATGAATTATCACGAATAGTTTCCGTTGAACACTTGTCTTTAATTTTGGTGAAATTAGATTTTATAAATTTATTTTTAAAATACATTAAATTCTCAAGCAATTGAGTGCCTAGGACCACTCTCACACGTACAGCTCATAAGCTTATAAAAAAGAAAAAAAGAATTACATAATCTTTTCATCACTTTTGATGAGCGTGTATATATTGCAACGATATATGCTATGATCATTGGCAATAACATTCTTACATGGAGATCACCTATCATTAGGTTGATCGTAAATGAAACTTATAAAAATAAATTATTGCATTTAGAGTGTTGATGAAAGACATAATGCTTCTAATATTTATAAATTGATAAAAAATAGTTGTGTAAGAATATAGTTTAAATAATAAGATTTTTGCAAATATTTTGATAATACATCTATTAATACTGCATCTATCCTTGAATTTGATAAAGTTTATAAACCTGCATTTGGAGATAAATTTTTTTGTCAAAGATGTGTTTGTCATGTTTTAAATTTATATGTGCAATATAGTTTTAAAATAACTAGAAAATTATATTAAACCTATTAGTCACACTTCATTATTTATGGATACATCCAGAATAACAAAAAAATAGGCAAAATATTGTAAACAGAAAGATATGAGGCCAAACAATTTTCACGAGATGTTCAAACCAGCTGGAATTCAATTTATGAATTTCTTAATGATAATAATGCTTATAAAAAAATATTATATAATTTTATTGCTCGCAATATTAGTGAAATTAATTTTATATCCTCATCAATGGGATGCATGCAAAAGTATTTGGGTAACTTAAATATTTTAATGAATTTACTTACACTTTATCTGATGTTTTTTTATCCCATAACATATTTATTTTTAATTAAGTGTATTAATATTTGTGGTGTGATGGAAAAAAATAAAAATGATGTGAATTTATTTGTGTACATTCAAGCAATGAAAAATAAATAGCTAGAATATTTTAAAATAATTTCACTTATTTATTTAGTTACATGTGTTTTGATCCACGCTATAAATTAGATGGATTGCATGAATATTTGTCTACTTATTTGAAATTTCAAAATTGGATGTAGATGTTTATGCTATATTTAATGAAGTTAAAAAAAAAAAATCTGTGTGTTATATGATGAATGTAGTAGAATTTATAGTTCAAGAATTAATGTCCCTCATCATGGCAAACTAGTAGTCAAGTTGAGGATGCGTTTAAAATTAGTAGAATGCAACAATTATTATTGCAAGAGTCAAAAAAATTACGGGAATCTTCATCAAGCTTGACTCTGAACTTGATAGTTATCTAACCACTTCATTTGAATTTGGTGAAGAATTTTCAAGATATGAAGTTTTTAATCCTGCAACGGTGGAAAGAGTATACAACACAATTTTCAATCATGTCAATTATTGCTAAATAAATCTAACAACATCGGTGTCAGCAGTTACTGTGGAGCAAACATTCAGTGTGAGAAAAAAATATTTGGATCAAACCTATTCGAGTATGTCCCCCATATTAGTGAAAATAGAAGTATGTCTTGATGATTGATAAAAGTAGCATTAAGATAACAAGAAATCTTGTGGAAAGAAAATGAAGACTTTATGAAACTGATAACCACTAAAATGGAAAGAGACTATTGAGGTAAGCTTCAGGGGTTGATGTAAGAGAACTATATGAGCTTTAATTCCTCTAAACCTTAAGAGGATACATACATAACTTAATCATGGTAAGGATTACGTTCAAGTCTACTTTTTTTTATTTTTTATTAGTTTTTCTTATATAAAAAATTAGTATTCGACGGAGTAGAAACAGTTCAAGAATCGGAACAGGCCGGTTCCGGAACCGGAAGCAAAACTGGTCGGCCCTGATCCGAAACCCACGGCTCTGGAACCGGAACTGAAATCGCCAGTTCAGAACTGGGGTCAGGTCTATCGGACGGTGATAATTCTAACGTTGGTGGTGTCCATGGTGATTTTGAAGGTGAGGAAAATGACTGTTAATGTTGCACGACTTTGATTGGGAGTGATGATAGTAATAGTGATAGTTGTTGGAAAACGAAGAATTTCATGTGAACTTTAAGCTGAATTGAGGCATGATCCGCTGATAGAATTACACTGATGATGGTTACAGTGTGTTCTCCTTTCATTGGGGATGAATGTGGTATATTCACATGTTCAATTCTATTTCTGAATGAATGAGGTATTCCAATCAAAAGTTAGCCTAATTCAATATGTTAAAGAAGACTAAAAAAGTTAAAATTATTTAGTCTCATATTGGATATGATGTGAAAAGTTGAGGAGTATAAATATGAAAAATGGGAATAAAGGATGTGCTTTTGGGTATTTAGAGTTTTGGCGCGTGTTTGAGAGGAAACCATGCCTACACATGTGCGACGTCGGCGCCAATGCTGGTACTGGTGCGAGGGCGAGGCTCTTAGTTTGGGCCTGGTTCTTTTTGGACCAGGCCACACGGGTGCAGGTTGCATGAGGAATTGGATCCAAGCGGGTCGCGCGAATGAGGATCAGAAGATCCGACCCGATCCACATCCGCTTCTAGAAGCCGGCGGTTTACTCCAACAGAGAGAAACTGCTCTGAGCGGTTCCACCTATTAACCGTCTCAATATTCCCCTCCTAATGGGTTGTCAGAAGCGCTATAAATAGTGCTCTTCTCGATCATTTCTAAACACACAGAAAAATATCAGAATCTGAAGAAGAAAAGCAGAAGTTCAGAATTTTTCTGAATCTGTTCCTTCTTAAGACAGAAATTCTTCTATCTCCCTCCTTTCTCTTACAGTGAATATTCCTCCATATTAAGGCAAAAATTCTCTCTGAAATTTGTCGTCGTCAAGCTTTGAAATTCCGATTATTGAAGGTATTGATTAACTAAGATTTGACTGTATGGTGATTTGGTAGTGCTATCTAAATATCGTGAAGGAGCATTGTATCTTGAGAGACTAGCGTCCAGTAACCCATTAGCACCGTGGCGGGGTATGTAATTATCTTAAATAGATTCGCTATATGCATACCTCACTCCATATAATGTGTTATTGAACTAACGTTCTTTTACAGGGGTTATGCTGGAATATTTATTCAGTTAAATATTACTGTGAATATATTTAATTATATATTGAGACTGACTAATTCAAGTCTAATTGATGTGTAACTAAGAAAGGAAATTGAAAGGTGGTTCTGTAATTAAGGAATGTTCTATTGAACGAAAAACTTCCCACCTGATATTTACCGACCTGGTCAATTTGATCGATGATATTGATTAGCTGTCAGTTCTAACAATAGTTATATCAATAATATGATGATAATTATGGCCACAGTTATGGAAGACAAGAAAGGAAGAAAATGAGGAACAATATGACTATCTTGAGATATCAAAACTTTTACGAGGATGGAGACCATTTCTGAAGGAACTGATGATGAGTGAGTAGGGTTTTGATTCTTACTCGATTTCATCTTTTTCTTAAAATTTAGAATGGGAGTTTAGACATGGGCATTAGATGAGGAAATGCAGTGTAAATGATTTTATTCCAAACTGGAATGAAAAAATATGCAGTGTAAATCTCTCTCTAACTTCGATCTTTTCCTTTTATAGGCAAGTTACACTACTGTGTGTGGAACAAAAAGTCACTTTCTATTCTTTTCTCTAAAAAAATCCAATGACTGGATCAGAACATTAACTCTGAGTAACCAACAGTCTCTCCCTCTATGTCAACATTAGTCGAGAAATTAATTCCTATGTCACTCTCACAAAAGGCATGAGTCAGCTAGACTAAATTGTCGAGATCCTGGGCAGAAACTTAAATATTGTAAAGCATAAACACAGGAAATAACTCTTCAGGGGATCACCCTCAAGCTAAAGATATCCCAAACACAAAAATCAAAGTACTCTACTCTTTGATTTTTAGTATCAACAATGTCAATATCAACTACTAGTAGTGGTAGTGTTGATCATGATATCAGCTGATATTATAGAGTTAATATCGTATCAAGTACCTCAAAATTAGAGCCTATATTGTCAAATATATCAGAATCGACCAATAGTTGGAACTGTGACCATCACCTTAGCTGAATTAATTTGAGTTATATAATAACTGTTGCTTCTTAACATGATACCAAGATGTTCACAACATGCCACTTTTGCACCCAGCTTTAACCAATGGATTGATGTGGTGGTGATTTTTTACTTCAAGTGATTGGACGGTCGATCCTCATCATAAGTGAGAATGAGAAGGGAGATTAAATGTGCGTAAATTAAGCACAACACAAACACAGAGAATTTTACGTGAAAACTCTTAATTAGAAAATAAACATAGAGAGGAGGAGGAACTTCACTATAACTCTCAGGGTGATAAGGCTTACAGGGAATGTAGAGGGTGTGTTCCAGCCAAAGTTGGAGTTGGCTTAAGGAAAAGAGTTAACCTTCTCCATGGAGAAGAAGGTCTATTTATGTTTCTCTGGCCTTAGGTGGATGAGTGTTGGCGAGATCTTCATAACTATATGATTTGTACATGCAATTTGTTGTAACAGTCGTGATCATCGGTATTCGTTGTTAGAATTACAAGCAAGGAAATTCGTATCCATAACTGTCCTTGCTGAGTGATATTACACATTATAAAAGTGGAGAAGGATTAGGCTACATAACTGACGGTGGAGATTTGAGATGATCTGCTGCTGGAGCTTGGATCAAGGAGTCTGAAGTTTTTTGGGACAGAAGGAGATCTGAGATATCCTAGTGGCAGAGTTTTTCGGAATGAAGCATCTTCAGGATGGAGGGAGGACTTCGAGAGATTTGGAGTGGCGAAAACTGCTAGGTAGATTGAATGATGTGAAAATCTTAAAGAGAGTGCTCAATTGCTTGGACACGCGTTACCATCTTGATGAGAGTCAATTTTTGACCACTACAGATGTCCTTCGCTCTTTCACTTGCCGGAGCCTACAAAAAAAAAGTCAGAGAGCGAAGTTCATAGGAGATCTTTTAATACCTTGACCTCTCCTTGATGTCTGTGTGCAAGAGAAATTTGAATCATAAATGCGAATCTTTTGGATGTATTTAGAGATCACGCGGCTGGTGACAGCTGACATGTCAATTGATTAGAATCCTTAAAACTTGTAATAGGCGTCTCTTCGAATCCTGGCACCATGATGACTGAGATGATGTCGCAGCGGCTAGAGGTTCGAACGGGTCGGGCCGGCCCGGGGGACCCGCATGGACCCGTCCCAGGTTGGCTCGGGCCCGTCTCGGACCGGGCCATCCGAGCCATGTCCCAGCCCGGGCCCGCCTCCAAACCTAGGGCGTGCCCGGGTTGGAAACCATGGCCCGCAGCCCGGCCGGCCCGGGCTGGGCTGGGCCAGTTCGGCCTGATGTAAATTTTTTGCAAACCCTCCCCAACAGGAATATTGGCCCCATAATATAGCTGTTGAGGGAGTTTTTATAAATTTTTTTTACAAACCCCCATCAAATAGGAATATTGGCCAGAATTTTTTTGCAAAAAAATTAAATTTTAACCACTCCTTCCTCTCTATAAATACCTACTCTTTCTCACTTCATTTCATCACTAAAAAAATCTCTAAAACTCTCTAAAAATCTTTTAAATTCTCAAGTGATAAAGCTCTTAAGTTTTTTCAAGTTCTCAACTAATCAAGCTCCCTAAAGCTCTCTCAAGTTCTCAAGCTCCCTCAAGTTTCTTAAGTGCTCAAGCTCCCTCAACCTCTCCTCAAGTGCGCAAATGCTCAAGCTCCCTCAACCTCTTTACTTTTAGATATTTATATTATTGTTAATTTTAGTTTAAAAATGGATGCACATTCTTCATCAGCAAGCTCTAGTAATCCCTCTTCTTTAGGTATAATCATAATTTAAATTTGACTAGTCAAGAATGGTATGATTTTCATATGACTTTACCCGACACTCTAATATTTTCAATTACACAATCGGAAACACCATCCACAAATTTTGATTGCTTCTTCAGAATCACTTTCTACTAATCCACCTTTTACTTCCACTGTCAAGTAGCAACTTTCATGGCAGAGGAAAAATTTGAGGTTTGAAAATTTTTTAAAAAAGAAACTATTAATTGAGTTAAAAAGGTTGTATGCAAGCTTTGTCTCTATGTTTCTTATACTTTTCCGAAAAATAGTGAAACTGGTGCACTTTCTAGGCATATCAAGGCAAAACATCCCCAGAATCAACCACGATAAAAATAAATTTCTATTTTTGGTGATACACTAAGCATTTTTAGTTATAATCATTAAAGAGGTATAAATAATCTAGTTAAATATCTAATTCAGGCTGAACAATCTTTTAGTTTTGCTAAAAATGAAGCATTTATAAATTTTATTAGAACTACTCATAATCCTGAATATGTTCCGTTCTGTAAAGATATTATTAGAACAAAAATATTCAGGGTTGTTGAAAAAAGAAAATAAATTTTAATTGCAACTGTTCTTCTATGCCACAAAGATTTGCACTTACTTCTGATTGCAAGGAAGCTCTTAATGACTTCGATCATATAGTTGATACTGCACATTTTATTGATTCTGATTGGCTTTTAAACAAAAAAATTATTGGTTTTAAAAAAATTTCTTTTCCTCATAATGGTTCTAATTTCAATCAAATTATTTTAAAAGTTGCTAGAGAATTTAGACTTGAATTTAAAATTTTTGTATTTTAGTTGATAATGCTAGCAATAATACTATTGCAATTGAGCTTTTAAAATCTCATTTTAGACCGATTTTGAATGAAAAACTTTTTCATATTCATTGTGTATGTTACATTATTAACTTGTGTGTACATGATAGTTTAAAAAGTATAGATATTTATATTCAAAAGTTAAAAATACTATTTTATTTATTAGAAGTAGTGGTCTAATTAAGCAAAGCTTTAAACAAATTTGTTCAAGCATCGGCTTATAAATTAGAGCTTTATCTTAAGACATAAGGCCTCGTTGGAACTCGACATATAATATATTGAGGAAACATACTCCTTATTGGACTATAATAGATATGTTTATTTCACGGAACTGCCAGATATATTTATTTCTGGTGATGAATGAAAAATTATTGAAATAATTTGTGAATTTTTGAGTAAATTTTGAAAGAGTAACTAGATTATTTTCTGGGTTTATTATCCCACAACTAATTTAGTATTCTACGAGTTAACTAAAATTATTGTTTTTTACATAATGAGATGATTTTTTGCTTCAAGATATTGTTTATTCTATGAAAGAAAAATTCAATAAGTATTTTAAAGATTTTTCTACTATACTTTATTTTACTACTATGTATCCTCGAATTAAATTTGAAAGATGAAAATATTTACTTGAAATTTTTTATGAAAAAATGAATTATCCTAATTGTTCCTTAGTATGGAACGATATTGACCATTTTATAAATATTATATATGACTTTTATGATTCTCAATTTGAAAATAAACAATCATCCCAACTTGCATCTTCATCTAGGCCTAAAATTTTTTATTATCTGCTTTATTATCTGCATCCAAACGATCAAGAAGTTTAGACTCATTGAATGAGTTTCATTATTATTCTACTCCTGCTATAGCTCTTCAGATTGATGCAGACTCGGCATTTGAACATTTTGATATTTTAGCCTGGTGAAAATCACAAGAATCAACATATCTTATACTTTCCATCATGGTACGTGATTTACTAACCCCCTCCTGCCTCCACTGTAATTTCAGAATCTATTTTTAGTACTCCTGGATGACTAACCGATACAAGGAACCGCCTGGCATCAGAAACTATTAAGATGAGCATCTACGGTAAAAATAGGCTCGATGCGGAGATAAAAAGCCAGAATAAAATAGTAGATGAAATCATTGAAGACTCTCTAGAAGATGAGTGAATAAATGAAGATCTTTTAAAAGATTCGTGTCGGCCAAGCCTGGCCTGAGTCCTCATTAGGGGGACAGGGCCCGGCCTGGGCTGCCCCAATTTTGGGGGCGGGTCCGGGCTTGCCCGGCCCGGTCTCCAACCTGCCGGGCTAGAGATGGGCCCGGCCCGTCCCGTTTCGCACCCCTAGCAGCGGCGATTGATATCCTATTGATTCAGTTAATCGAGAATATTGAGATAGACTAACTTTTGGGGGATTGAAAATTTGAATTGGAGGCAGTTTGGCTTCTCCTCCTCCATCTATAAAAGAGTAAAATCTTTAGGATGGAAATCAATTCTGTTTTCTTCTCCAAAAGGTCTTGCTTCAAAGTTCTTCCTTCTTTACTTTGCTACCATGTCTTCTTCTTCTTCATCAGGTAGAGAAAATAAAGGGAGAGGACGGAGATAGAGGGACTGGTTGTTGAGCTCTCATCATTCGGGATACTAATTGGCGCAATATGTTAGTCCTTGTGATGAGTATGTCATAATATGTCAGTCAAGGCTTCACTATCAAGGAAGATACAGAGGGCTCCTGCTCTAACTTGATTTGTTTGTCTGATCATTGGCTTTCCCAGTCTAGTTCTGATCCTGAGGCTTAGAGTCCTTCTTTCCTAATAGTCTGTACAAGGTACAAGTAGGGGTTGTCCTAGGTCATTGCAGAGGAGGATGCGATTTCACGACCATCTTTCTTGTCTTGGAGTCTTCATTCTGATCGGTCACCGTTGCCTCGCACTTGGAGACTCCTTTCTTGCGGTGAGTAATAGGAGGAGAGTGTGAGAGTATTTTCATCAGGGTGTCGCCGATGAACCACTCCTTCCAGATGTCTGCCCTCTTTCTCAAAATAAAGGCTCGGTGGTGTGATATCATCACTTACTTGTATGTCTTGTCAGAGTCCATTTGGAACTCGGGACACTATCGTGGCTTTGGAAGGCTTCCTAATGGTGGTAGGACTGGGATGTTCGGATCTGGATAATCTGTATTCCTTTTCAAAAAAATGTAAACACAGATGTGTAATGGAACCTTTGTATTACTCATGTTAGATATAATCAAGCAAAGTCGATCGGATGTAATCCGAATGGAATGACTTGAAATAAATACATGTATATTTCTTTGAGAATGAAAATGATTGCGTAGATCTTGCCTGCCTTGTTTTACCGTTGATATATTCAGAATCGATCATGTCTCCTTAAAGTGCTGGTCTTTAACTCTAGAATGTTGTTTTGGCATGGGAACAGTTGGTAAGCTTGCGATATTGTTTTTGAGTGGGGGAGGAATCCCATCAGTGGTACCTGCAAGTTTTTGACCTCCGAGTGAAAAAAATCCCAACAGCGGAGTGGGGGATTTAATAGGGCTCTGATGGGGGATATACCACAGCAGAGTAGGGACTCCAAGTGGGAATAGGCTGGAGTTTGTGTTGTCATCTCCGAGGGGGAATCCCCATCAGCTGGATGCACAGACTTTGGATTCTGCGGGAGAAAAGAAGAATGTACACACCAGCATGCAATAGAACATACTAAGTAAATCGTCAAATGCAACGTAATAAGAATAATAAAAAGCTGCTATGAATTGGGTAAACAAAATGAGGCATACTTAGCTTTTAATCGTACGAGACTAATACATCAAGAGGATAATCCAAATAAGAAAATTCTCATGTATATATCATTCATTTTGTGTAGCTATAGACTAAGCATACATAACCTATGTTATCCCAGGGCACATGCAAAAGTTGCGTTTGGATAATACCTAGCCTATTGTACTCTTAAGAGTGTTTGATTTTCACCTCTAGGAAAGTTGGTTGGGCCTCCTCATTGATACTTGCAAATTTAGAAGGGTTCTAAAGTAAGGGTGTCACCAATCGATAGATTGGATGCGTCGACACCAAGTGAGAATATCCCATCAGCGGAGTGGCGATCCAGACCTTCGATCGGGGGAAACCCAAGCAATGGACTTAGGCTTCCGAGTGGAAAAATCCCAACTGCAGAGTCTGGTTCATAATTGGTTCCGAATAGAAGAAATCCCTTCAGCGGAGCTATGACCTTGGCAAAGACTTGAAGTTGGGGTACAACCCATCGATAGATTGGACGTGTCTACTCCGAGTGGGAGAAATCCCAGCAGCGGAGTGGCAATCCAGCTTGGACCCAGCAGAGAAAAAACTGCCTGGGGGTCATCCGCCCGTGAGTCAAATGAGGGGAGCCCGCATGCTTATGTTTGTATTTTCGAGAGGGAAAGATCCCATCAGCAAAATATCAAACAGGGGCTCTGAGAAGGAAAAATTCCTGCAGCAGAGTAGGGACTCCGAGTGTGAGAAATCCCATAAATGAGGGTTTCAATTCTTGTAGCCTAATCGAGAAGGGCTTATAGGCAAATTTGTGTTACTGTCTCTGAGTGGGGGAAATCCATCAGCAGAGCATATAAATACAGTCCTGCGAGTGGGGAAAATCCAATCAATGGAAGGACTAACTCCAAGTGGAAAAAATCCCAGCAGCGGAGTGGTCCGAGTGGGGGAAAATCTCATCAGCGAAACAGGGCTCGCGATTGTTTCTGAGTAGGGAAATCCCATCAACGGAGCGTTGAGCTTGGAAGGACTGCAATGGTTAGGAGAAAAATGTTATTTTATTTAATATTGTAATTAAATACATGGAACTGGAATGCATGAGTTTTATGGATAGAAGTACTGTCTTTTGAAAATGTGGGATCACCCAATTGCTTTATATTAGGTGATCAAGTGGTTTTGCTGAGTAGGTAGAGTGCTTGGTTGTCCAGATCTAGAGGTCGCTTCGGGAGTAAGAATGTACTCTTTGAGAAAGCCTTATTAGATAAGCTCTTTCAGGTACTTCCGGAGGGCTCAGCAGTGAATGATCTTGTGGCCGTTACAGTCATAGTAGGAGCAACATTTTTTTGCTCTGAAGTGTGAGATCATACCGGATTAATCTCGGGAGCCTAACCCACGGCTGGTCTTTAATGATGTTGAAGACCTCATTGATGAGGAACCTCGGTGGAGTGAAGGGTCCCATCGGCTTATAGGTTCAGAGCAAATTTGGTGAAAGGATCGGGAGCGCTTGTCACTTGAAGGCAGGTTTACCCCGATTTCGATTTTGGGCATTGGTTTGATGCGGAAAGACACACACACAAGAAAAAAAACCATTCTCGACGAAGATTTTGATTAAGAAGAGGATGAAGAGTAGAGAACCACCAGAGTAATTTTTTATGTACATTGAATGAGATGAACACCTTGCTATCTGATCTGATATTGTTCTGTCAAGCTCAAAGTGAAAAGTAACGATTAGGGTCCTCTCCTCTTCCTTTGATACTGAGAGATAAATATTAAAAATCATAGTACCTTTTCTGTAATTTGTAAATTGAGTTTTCGTGCAAATAAAATGATTTACATTGCAAAAAAGACTTGTAATTTGCCTATTTCAATTCTAATGTTTTTTTTGTAATTTTACAATTTTTTCTCTTTTTTCCTTTTTTTTTTCCAAGTTTTCTTTGTAGGACTTTTAATTTTAAAATTTAATGGAAAATTCGAAAATCACAAAAAATAATAAAAAGAAATTTGAGACTGGTCCAACCCTCTCGGTGAATCCGGGAAACAAATCGGTTCAAGAGACCTAACTCGTTTTCCTTGATTCTTTGGCCTGTCTGGCTGGATTAGTTAGGAGACGAGTTGAACCTGTCTTGTAACGGATTCGTGGGGCTAACGGGACGGATCAACCCGATTCATCCCGTTAGTCATCCCTAGATTAGACGGTCGCTGCCTCGAGAGGTTCACTAGTGAAAAATTTTCTTTTCCTTGTTTTTTTGGAATCTCATCATAGCCCAGAGGTGCATGCAATAGGAGTAGTTTGATTTGGGTGGTTGCCTTTGTAGGAAGCACAAATTAATCAATTTTAATAAATTTTAGGAGAAGGTGATCGATTTCCCAATGTATTAAAGTTCTAACAAGTTAACACGTTTTTACTGGTTGAGTGCTGAATTCTCAGATTAATATCTCTTGTCATTAATTAAAAAAAACTTGAAGTTACACTGAGGGTTAAAAGAATAACGATCAAATGCTTATATTTTAACATAATTTATGTTATGATAAAATATAAAAACTACTTTCACTTTTTAAATCTTGGTTCATGCGTGTGAGCTCCACACACATATTAAAAGAGGGTCACTCCTATATTGACATGTGAATAGAATATAAGAAAAGTTTTAAAGACTTTAAAGATTTATAATCCTGAAACCCAACATTTTATCTATGCGTCAATACAGGATTAACCCTCTTATAATACCGTGTGTGACAGCACTTTTTGGTGTGTTTATAGCATACACTGGAATTTTTGATATATTATATAATTTGAAGTTATAGGTGGTGGTTTAAAATAAATCAGTTTCGATAAGCGGTTAATTATCGAATATTTTCCCTAAATTCTGATAATCAATTACACATTATCCCGGTTAAAAATGCTAGAAGAAAAAGCTAACACCATAAGCCATGAGAACACAATGGAAAACTCCATTAATGTTGGGATTCCCACATAACAAGAAGATTAAATCTAGCAAAAAAAAAAAAAGAAAAAGAAAAAGAAAAGGTAAGAAATTTTAACCACCTAATCTCTCCTCTCCTTCAACCTGTAGTCACTCATCTACTTCCTCAATCATGCTCAACGTCCTTCTAAGAGAACGGCGTAGCACTTTCACCCACGACGTCGGCGACGATGACGAACTGCCGATCTTCGGCGGCCTATTAATAGTCGGCGCATCACCTCCTTCAACTGGTCCAGCGCTAATCTTTCGCCTTTTTGTGCCGCTCCTCCACGAAGCCAGCGCCATCGCGGAGCTGGCCTTGGTCGCTAGCGCGGCCATGTCCGCGCCAGTCATCAGACAACCCAGCTTGCTCTTTGAGAGCACAAAGTATATCTGGTCCTGCTCGAGACAATCAGAATGGCGCAGCGAAAGCGGGCAAGCATTGAAGGATAATGTGTCGGAGTTGCAGAGGAAGCAGATAAGGTGGTCGATGCCGAGTACTTCAGAGATAGTGACGGGCACAATGTGTTCCGTCAGAGAGCCGTCGAGGGCGATGACTACGGCGGTGAGGGGGCGGAGGTGGTGGTGAGTGTTTGATGGGAGAATAGGGTTCCTTGTAAAATTTCCTTGAATCAAGATTACAATGGATTTACACTCCGATTACAAGAGAGGGAAGATATTGAGACTTGAATCTACCCTTTGTTTAATGCTGGGTTCTTCAGGTGGCGGTGGAAAGTGAATCTTGTTTTCTGTTGACCGGGTGAACGTCAAGAACTCTTAGGGATCTTCTCTTTGGATGGTCGATGGAGTGACACAGCTCCTGATTGACCAGGAATCTCAAAGAGAATGTATGCAAAGATTGGCTTGTACGCAGCAAGTTGTTTGAAGAGTTGAACTCTCTTTACTTTTCTGTGGAAGCTCACAAGTCAAATTCTTCTCCCAGAATTATCTGACGACCGACTCCTTCTCAATAGCAAGCAAGGCTTTTTATAGATGTATCAGAGGCGACCGTGGCCCCTAAAACCACTCCATAATGGGGGGTTAAATTCCTTCTTATGTGGGTAGTGATTGACCTCATAACAAGGTAGTTATAACTGAGACGCAAGATTCGACCCTCGCGCCTTAGTGCTGCAGTGATGCTGAGACGCGGGTTTCGACCCTCGCGTCTTGCTGCTGCAGCGATGCTAACACGCAGGTTTCGACCCTCGCGTCTTGCTGCTGCAGTGATGCTGAGACTAGCCCTGCGTCTGGAGTTCTGCTTTTTAATGACTTATCTTTTAATGATTTTTAGACAGCCTACAGTGAGAGAGGAGGAGGAGAAGGAGCAGGCCATGAGATTGGTGTTGGATTAATGAGACAGATGGATGCTTGAGATTACGATGGAATGCAATTTTTTTAAAGGAAAAAGAAAAAAAAGAAAGAAAGAAAGAGAAAAGTGTCGGTGTTTGTTGTTGTGATCTCTGTTGGGGTTTCAATCCACTCGAGACACGCGGAGCGCGGTGGCTGAGAGCGGGAAAAAAAAAAAAAAAAAAACACGAGGAGAAGCGTTTTTCGTTCGTCCATAAGGAGATGACGTTTGACTTTTGCGGCACACTGTTCACAGCGACCCGGCCATCCAGCCGTCCCTCGATTGGGAGAGCCGAGGCTCTGGTCTCCTGTGGGGCCGAATGTGATTTGATGATTGATGAAGACTGTGGGAGTGGCTCGTACACATATTTAAGGGGGTCAATTCTGTATTAATACATGAGATTTATTCTCTTATAATATTATAAGAGATATGAGTCACATAATATTATAATAGTGTCAATCTCTTGTTCACATGAGCCGGTGCCGAGTCTGAAAGTGTAGAGTTGGCTTCAATCTTAAAGGTTGTTTTGAAGTGGGGCTGTGGCCCCGCCCAAGGCCTGATTGGTCAGCGTGAAGATTTTACTAACACATGAAAAATATTTCCATTCACTTGTCAAAGATTGCGGGTTTAAATATCCCCATCTATAGTGAAAGAGAATTTTCAAACTATCATTATAAAGTATACTAAGAGACATGTTGTCTACGGGGGCTGTTTGGTTTCAAGGAAGTGGGCGGAAGTGAGAAGTGTCATTTCTCACTTCCGTTGTCCATTCAAACACTGAAAAAAGAAAATGAAAAAAAAATCTCTCTTCCTTTTCTCTTTTCCTTTTTACACAACCATTTTCTCACTTCTATGGTGCTATAATTAATTTTTTGGTCATGTAAATCTCATTTGTAATAAGTTGTAACTCAAAACAGTTAATTTTGTGATCATGTAAATCTTACTTGCATTCTAATTGTAATCCAAATTATTTTTCATAATTAAATTTTATTTTAATATTATTCTACGGTCAACTTTGTGGTTAACCTTTTCACTTCTACTTACACATTACTAGTCAAATACTGAAAAATACAATATACTTTTCCGCTTTCATCTCCCAACTGCCAACCAAACACCAAAAAAGATTCGTACAAATTCTCATTTTTCCAAAAAAAAAAAAAAAACCTAGTTCTCACATCCTCACTTCCTCCCACTTTCTTGAATCCAAACAGTCTCAAGGGACATATTAGACCTAGACGACAGCTCCACTTCATACCATATAAATACATATAAAGACTATTGGGCTTGACTAATAGTTTACGGATACATATCATTGTCATTCAAACGTAGGCACTGAGCTTTTTATTACCTTCTCATGGGTTTCCTTCTCACGAGTTTCGACTAAGATTTCTTTCCCCACTGTAGAGGTTATGAAAGCATTCACTCATTAACTTTGATTACATAATTAGGCAATTCTCGTTTCTCATCTTAGAGACCAAAATGAGACCTACTTAGTCAAAACCACCGCCACTCAGATATTGCGATATTTAGTTTTATGCTAGTTCGAGTAAATTATACTACAACAATATATAAGTTAGCGGGGAAGCCAGATTGAGCACCAGTGCTCGATTCGAACATTAACACATGCAACATCGGGTAGTCCAGTATAGCTAGCGTGTAGGGGTGAGCATCGGTCGGTTCGGTTCGGTTTTTGCTAATTTTTGCAAAACCGAACCGAACCGATTAGACTTACTAACCGAACCGAATCGAACCGACTAAGTTCGGTTCGGTTTTTCGGTTTTTTCGGTTAGGCCAATATTTTCCGATCATTTCTTACATTTTTTAATCACCATTATATTATCATTCTTTAATATTCTAATCTCAAATATTCAATACCCAAATTAAAAATAAGAAAAAGACCCTAACCTTAATGTGAATTAAAAATTTCATATTCTAAAACTTTTACGCTATATTTGGGCTCTTATATCAAAACTCACATAATTATTACTAACTTTTAATGGCAAGAATGAAAAAAAAAAGAACTATATTAATATAAATATTATTCTTAATTGTGATGGTGTACTTAACATAACTTTCACATATTCAACATAAAAAAGATGGTATTGCTAGAAGTAATGAGATAAGTTTTCACCAGTTTTTGTTATGAACTATATGATTCACTAAATTGAATTTGGGTGGGATGATATATAGGGTAAGAGATTCGGTTCGGTTCGGTCAAGTTCGGTTTTTGAAACACAAAACCGAAATCGAACCGAACTAGAGCGGTTCGGTTCGGATTCGGATTCGGGTTTCGATTTTTGGTCGGTTATTTCGGTTATAACCGAACTCTGCTCACCCCTACTAGCGTGTGAGCTGACACAATATCTAGTGAATTGGTACATGAATTTATAGTTATAAGCCATGCAATACTTTGGACTGCATCTGGCCCTGAGTGCTTTTATGTGAGAGTGCATGAGATTCTCTAGACACGACACAGCAAGACCCACTTTTAACTATTCGCAAAACTCTGATCTTTGATTAGTACGGAAAAAGAAAGAAAAAAGAAATGTTACACGTCGAGGTCAACTCTGTATTTATTGTCAATAAGAGAACGCCGTGTCACCAACGTCCATAAACATTGGCTACTTCTAGAAACGTCAGTTTCGGAAAATTCCTAGTTTGATATTTCCACTTCTAATCTCTAACTAGAATAACACATGCTTGTCGATGACAGTCCAAATATCAGTAGTTAGTCCCGTATATATATATTTTTGTTAACTTATTAGCACTTTTAAATCGCCAGACTGCATGAGAACAAAAAGTGTTGGTTCTTGACCAGTCAGAGATTCAAGATTTCAAAGATAAACAGTTGGCTGCCCATATCTCTTAAAAATACTAGACTATTTTTTCAGACAAGGCTGAGAGATGCACAAGTGAAGAGCCGAGAGCATTTTTCAGATAGGGTCGCAACAATTAATGTGTTCGTATCTAAACACGGAACCAGAAATAATAAACTTTTTGATTTGAATTGTTCAACTACAATCTATTTGTTTGACGAGTAAACTACTTAAACTCTCTCTCTTTTATATTTCTTTGCTGAAGTGCGAGGATCCTAGTCGAGGGAGCATAAAACCTTATCCCTCAAGGATTCTTCGTCTGCTCCGAAGGTCATTTGTTCCGAACAAAGTTGTATCCTCTTCCAGACTGAGGACCTCTTCTTCACAATGTTTTTTTTTTGTTTTATGCACTGTTATTGATCAAACAATCATCTTCAAATGGTAAAATAAGTTGGCTAAATTGTTCTATAAATTTTTAGTTTGAGGGGTAGTGTTCAGTTACTAGCATATTTTCTAGTCTGGAAGGCTCAGATGAATTTGATGTGTTTCGAAGTCTTTTTTAGGAAGTCTGAAAGATTTCATGGGTCATCTAGTACTTTGGAAAATTATTATAGATTTATAGTCATCCCCACAAATTAATCGTCGTAATCAGAATCCACAGAGAATGGACTTTGGGGATGAGATTCTCCACGGCCCCACTAAAAAAATCCTGGCTTCCCCCACGGTTCTCTTTGCCCACATGTTATTTTTCACATAATTCGAAGAAAATTGAGACTTTTCTGACGAATTTGCTTATATTTCCTGCGTAAGAATCTGTAAGGAATGCTCAGTTTATTTGCTGTGTAGAGAATTTTTAAAGTGTTGAAATAACTGAATAACTTTAACTCTTGACATGCTAATAAGGCTTCTTTCTTAACAAACGCGAATAATTGACCATAAGTAATAGCGCTAAAATCTATATTATCGTCTTCTATTCCCATGACCTTTTTAATGCTAGTAAAAACTCTTTGGGAGAATAGGTTGGGTAGGCCAGTGATGAATTTTTCTTTCCAAAAGGACTTGTTTGAATCTGATCGCTTTAATACGTGGGTTAGGAACATATCCTTATACCACCTAAAATCAGAAAGTGTTGGGCATCGTAAATTGGTAAGGAATATTTTTTAGGATCCTAACTCTTTAGCGGGATTTCCTACGAAGTGTGTGGCAATTGTAATTATGAGGAAACTAGTGGAATCATTTTTTCTAATGATATTTCCTTGACTGTCTTCGATTTCTACCTCATGGTTTAAAACTGCTTGTTTGTCTTCTAAGGTCAATGAATTGTCCCACCAATATTTTAATTGCCTTGTGAATCCGGTGACTATGTAGACAGTAGCATTTTGCTCTGTCAGTCTATTAGTCTTGTACGCCGTTACGACCATACCTACCTCTTGAAGGGTATTTAAGATTTCGTATTCACTTTTGCCATCGATGTTCCATTCGTATACCGAAGACCATCGTAACTAGATTTGAATATCACTCGTTCTTCGTATTGAATGTCTGGAGGGGTTAATCTAGGATAATAATTTTTTGTAGCGCCCTTGCGCCAGTAATTATTGTTATTGTTATTTTGTCTATATTTTCTATGGATTCTATTAATCTCAGCAGCTTCTTGATCTACTCCCTGAATTTCTTATTCTATCTGGTTAACCTGTTGAACTATCGAATTATCTGAATCTTCTTCTATTGAGTTTTCTACTGCAGAATCGTCGGCTGTCTCTGCTTCCGAAGTATTTTATTGTTCTATAGTATTAATCTTTGAAGTACTCGGAGCATCTTTATTAATCTTTTCTAATGCCTGGGTTATTTGTCCTAGTAAGTTCATCGGTTGAATTTTTCTTCAAATTCTATTGGTAACAATAACAATAATTATTAGCATGTCAAGGGTTATGAATACGAACCATTTTTGATAAGAGAATCCTTTAATGGTTGAAATAAAGTTAGAATCAGAAGGTTCGTTTGTCGAAATGGTGATTTCGTCTAAGGAAAAGGTGGATTTTCTTCTAACGGATTTGATATAGTTGTTATTTCCTTTCCCTTGTTGAGTTGGGCCTGGATAATACATATTTGGGTGTCATAGGCCAAATTCTTGGTTTCCATTTGGGCCAAGTTTTGTTTAATAATTTTAATTTCTTCTTTTAATGATTTTACTTCTGTTCGAAGTTCTTGAATATTGTTTGGTTGAGCATTTAATTTAGTAGTTATGGGATAAGTCTCAAAAAATTTTGAAATGCTAAACGGTTGAATTAAGGTGTCTTTGGCTTCGTCTTCATCAATGATTAGGGTTTTTAATTTTTCTAAATGTTCTTTCTGTTTTTCTGGATCAGGAATTTGTTGGATCATGTCAAATATTAATTCTTTGGTGGCTGTTTTAGAATTTGTCATTTTTGGTGGCTTTAAAGTGTTTCTTTTAATCATGTTTATTTGTTTGCATTGACATGTGTTTTCACTAGAACTCGAGGGATTGTAAAAGTCGTTATCGTCGGATATCTTATTAATCTGAGAGTAAAGTTGTAGTTTTTCTTTAAATTTTTCTTTTATATTTGAGTCTATGTCTGATATGCTATCTATTATTTCATTAATTTTATTCTTTCCTTTTGTCTTACATTGTTACTAGCATATTTTCTAGTCTGGAAGGCTCAGATGAATTTGATGTGTTTCGAAGTCTTTTTTAGAAAGTCTGAAAGATTTCATGGGTCATCTAGTACTTTGGAAAATTATTATAGATTTATAGTCATCCCCACAAATTAATCCGTAATCAGAATCCGTAGAGAATAGACTTTGTGGATGAGATTCTCCACGGCCCCATGAAAAAAATCCTGGCTTCCCCAACGGTTCTCTTTGCCCACATGTTATTTTTCACATAATTCAAAGAAAATTGAGACTTTTCTGACGGATTTGCTTATATTTCCTGCGAAAGAATCTGTAAGGAATGCTCAGTTTATTTGCTGTGTAGAGAATTTTCAAAGTGTTGAAATAACTGAATGTTAAAAATTAGGAATCTCGCTGAAAAGTTAGTTTTAACAAAATTTGTTTTTTTTTTTTTCCTCTTCTACACTTTCTATGCATCTTCAAAATTAATATAAATGCTGAAGTAGTCTTACGTGATGAATAAGATTTCTAAAATCTATCCAGCCTCTTCTGATTTTCTCTTTCAAGTTTGTACTTTCCGTTACATGATTTTCTGTGTCGTATAGCACGTTACATTCATGTGGTTAATTTTGGATCAAAATATCCTTTCAACTATTTTCAATTTTCTTAGCCCTTTCAATTTTTTCCCCTCCTAACTCTTTATTCTTTCTCTCTCTTAACACTAATTGCACCTATTATCCTCTTATATCGTGTTTGGGTTTTTTTTTTTTTTTTTTTTTTTTTTTTTTTTTGGGGGGGGGGGGGGGGGGGGGATGGAAAAAGTGAAAGTGAGAAAACTCATTTCTCACTTCCAGTGTTTGTTTGGCACCGGAAAAGAGAAATGGAAAGCCCTTTTTTCTTTTCCTTTTTTACCTCTCTTTTATACTACTATGTTCCCATTTACAAGTGCTACAGTTAATTTTGTGTTCATGTAAATCTCACTTGTTATAAGTTGTAGCTCAAAACAGTTAATTTTGTAGTCATGTAAATCCCACTTACAGTCTAATTACAGTAAAACAAAAAAAAAGTTCATAAATTACTATTTATTTTAATATTATTTTACGGTCAACAGTTTCACTTTTACTTCTACATTACTAATCAAATACCGGAAAACACAATATACTTTTACACTTTCACATTATAATCAAACACTGAAAAACTTATTTATACAAATCCCAATTTTTTACATTTCCTAACATTTTTCTCTCCATTTCCCACTTACACTTTTTTCACCCCATTCGAATCCACTCCAAGTTTGAGAAACGCAGGAGGTGAATACCCAAAGATTTTATTTTTTTAAAAAGAATCGAGCTCCCCTAATTTATCGAGAAGAAAGGCTTATCTAAAACCCTACCATGAAGAAATCCATACATCTACCTCCGATGTAAGACCTACAACTACTTGTTGGTTAATTGTGCTATTTCCTAAAACATGCAGATCAATTATTTTGAAAAAACAAATTAAATTAATTTCCTAGCATGCTACTACAGAGTTAAAACTGAATAAAGAAACAAAATATAATCTGGCCTGGGAAATACAATCGCATAGCCGCTGCAACCTGTTGCCCAGGAGTCCTTTGGAAAATTGACTAATTTTAATATTTGATTTCTATCGAAAGACTCCATCTCCTATTCTATGGATGTAATCCACTTTTCGTGGTCATCTGCCTCGATCGTTGATTAGAGAAAAAACTAGAGTTTAAAAGGATGTTATCTGAAAGTAAAATGAATCTCTGGCTTTTTACAATTTAATCGCAATAGATACTGGCTAAGCGGGTTTAATCCACGAAGAGGGATGCGATGGAAGCGTTTCAGTATGTTTATGTATGTTTACTAAATTGGTTAAGTGTTCTTCTTTATTTTGAAAATTAAAAAAAATTTATGTTAAGTTAGAAGAAAAAGTAATAAGAGAAAATATTGTTTGTTTTGGTTTTGTTTTAAGAAAAGGAAAGTTAAGGTCTCTAATATTATAAGAAAACTTAAAAGAAAGAAAGAAGATAAAAGCGGACTTACCCCTTTAGAAGATTACTTACTCTAAATAGTAGACAAAGGTTTACCTTGAGTTGGAAGCGAGCAAAGCATAGCCTAAAAGATTGAATCAGGTTCTGTTCACATTAGATCATCAAAACTCAAAGGCAAGCATGAAATAAAAAAGACTAAGAAAGCAAATCTATCGTCATGAACTATCAATGACACTCACAAAGGCAAACTATTCCTATGCTTGAAGATGCATATGGATAGTAGTCATACACAAAAGAAAAAATACCAAGAAGGAAAAAAAAAAAAGCAAAAAGTAAACTTTGATTAAATTGAAAAACTATGAAATAAAGAGAAAATTTACATTGACGTCACTTTCAATATAGACCTTCTCTCTTTTACTCCATGAATCTCTTCTCTAATCTTGATTTACAAAGAAATTACAGAAAATAAAAGAAAAAATTGGAACTAAAAATCCTAATTTTGATCTCTGCTTTGAATCTGAGATATCTCTTTACTCCTGCTTCTGCTGGGGTATTTATAGGAAAACTCCTGGGGATCTGATGAGTCAAAGTGACTCAGCGAAATGCATCATCAGAGGACTAATCCTTGCTGCGTCATCAAAAAGTATATTCTCAAAATCTGGGCTGCAACTAGTTGGTATTTTTTATTGTCAAATATAACTAATCAAACTACTGAATTGAAAACAGTAATCAATAGAGCATTATAGTCTTTTAAATTTTCCTTCTGGATTATCTTGAATCATGAGATTTACATTTCTGTAGTAAAAGTTATGATCAAAATACTAAAAGGTGTTCAGTCTAAATCCGAATTTTGATTGAATTTCTAGATTTTTGGAGTTTCCTTCTGTGACTTTATCTTGTCATGTAATCAAAGGGTATATTCTCAGAATTTGAATTTAAACCATGAATATATTGAGAATATCCTTTCATCTCTTGACTGGAAATTGATTTGAATTGGACTCTGATTTTTGATTGAATTTCTAGATAAATTAGGAGTTTTTTTTTATCCTAATCCTTCTTAAATAATAATCTACACATCATAAAAAATAGAGTTAAATAGCAGAGTTTAATGAAAGATAAACAAATGATAAATATGAAAATGTGATAATAAATATGCAAAATTGAAATGTAATCACACCCCAACATCTATCTTTTGATCGTCCTTGGGCAAAACTAAAAGAAGAACTAAAGTAATCTAATCTAACTCACTTTCCTAAGAATCACGATTGGATTTAGCACGTGCAACAAGCCGTTAAACCTCTAGATTTTCTCTAGAGGACGAGTTTTGTCTCATGAGGGTTTTCAGTGATTACACTCACAAAATTCATAAAAGAAAGAAAAACAAAGTGTTAATATTTTTTGAAAAAATTCATTTTGAATGAGAGAAATATTGAAATTTTTCTTTACAAAAATCAAGTAATCTAGAAGTCTTAAGATCACTATATTATTCATTTCTATACTTAGTTTCTATGTAAAAACTTGTTATCATTTTAGGTAAAAATTCAAACTGTATTTCTCATCTAGTCTATTATTTTACCCTAAGTCATATGCACCTTTGTGACAGTGAATTCTTCAACTCTAACTCTTGTGTCACCAATAACTCCATCGACTCCCTCAATGTCACCTCCATGCTCCTCATCTCCCTCATCGAGTTCTCCCTCCTCGAGTACTCCAGCATCTTCTCGTGCAAATTATTCACCAATTACGGAGATCACCAGGTTGAAGCATGCCAGGTAATTCGCCGGCGTGAACTCCAACTCCTCTGTCGCCTCGAAGCACTGTCCAAGCGCGTGCACCGTCTGATTCCGTATCTCCTTTCGTCGTATCAGGCTCGTCTTCCTCAGCGCCTCTACCAGCTTCAGGAGCAGGTTCGCTGCGAGATTGCCTTGGTTCATTGGTAGGACTTTCTGGCCCTCGTCGGTCGATGAGACACACGAGCTGCTGCTGTTGTTGTTGAGGTCAGAGTACCCAGACTTGTGCCAATGAATCAGTCAGTTCACCAAGCCGGCCATCAGGTCCAGGATCTTGAAGCTAGTCTCCAGCGGGTTGAAGAAATTAAGGGGGTTGAAAATTTGAAAACTTAACACTCAAAGTGAAATGAGTTTGTTGAGAAGAAAAAGTTTATATTGAGAAGGTTGGGGAGAGAGGAGAGATGTCAATTTGGATGGGAGAGGAAAAGAGCCCGTTGGAGTGGGAGAGGATAAAAGAATTGTAGGAGTTAGGTAATTAAGAGGAAATGAAGAAGAAATGAAGAGAAATGAGTTTCTATTGAGAGGGAAATGAAGAAGGATGAGGGGTATTTTGATAACTTTACATACTAATTAAGAATTTAGGAATATTAAAAGGGAATATTCCATGTATTTTTTCACTTGTAAACAGAAAAACAAACGGATGAATGTTTTTTGTCCAAACTTATTAGATTTGAGGGGTCGATTTGAAAATATGAAAATTTCGGGAGTTAATAGGGAATATAGGAAGATTTCAGGGATCGACATGGCACTACCTATTTTAAATTTGTAACCTTTTCACATGAATATTAGACCTTGATTTCAAAGCAAGTGCCACTGTAGTCAAGTGGTAAGACTTCTTTGTAGTCGGCAGAGACTTGGGGTTCAAATCTCACTTGCATGAGATTACAGCCTATATTTTAAAAAAAATAATTAAAATCTTACTATTTTTATAGTTAGACATTTTTATTATAAAGAGAGAGAAACAGTTGGGCTTTCGAGTTCATCTCTTTCCAATTCTGAAATTACTCCCTTGAGTCTCTCAAATTTTCAATTCCAAAATCTTCATTTTGCTTTAATTTATTATATTATTAATTTCACTTTAATAAATATCGGGGGCGTTTGCCTTACTATTGTATCTCCTGCGAGGGCCTGTTTGACATATTGTAAAATGGAATCAAGAAGAGTGTGAGATTCATCGTTACAGTTTTCTTGCGTATTTTGAAATTGTTACTCTTCACTCTGACATGCAATTTTTGTGAGTGAAGGTATACGAGGTGGAAAAAAGCTGAGATTTTCCGTCTCAACTTTCTAAGCCAACCAAATAAATTTAGGAAAGAAACTTGTGTGGGACTCGTGCTACAGTGCTCGAGCCTTATTTACCTTCCCTCTTCTTGACGATGTACCAAACATGTCCTAGTAGAAGGTATCTAGTGCTTGGTGTGTGTGTGCTCCTATGAGATTCAGCAAAGTAGTAAATTTTTTTTCCTGGTAAAATTTTCTTTCCGATTGTTTATTTTTCTAGTCAATGTAGTCTTTACACTCGTAAAATAGAATCACAAGCAGTGAAAAGATGAAAATCGGTGCACATAAACTGTATTCTGCCAATTAAGGACTGGCAATAAAAAATTCCCAGTATTTACATCTTCAATATCCATGTACAGTCCACAATTCTGGACCCAATGGGCAAAAATAGTTGGGGAAAAAGAATGCAAAGCAATCATATCTACTCATCGCCTTCCTGAATTGTGCTCAGCCTCACTTTATTCCGAGGCCGAGGCCGAGGCAGCAATTTGTTATCCCTCTTCTCATTCTTCGTGACACTGAACTCATTAAATCTCTCAAAACCATCGTCTTTCTCGGTGATTCCTTCGACTGGCGCGATCCTAATCTTGTAACGCTTGCCCCGTTTCTTCGAAACACGGGTGAGAGCAGAGCTAGCCTTGACGGCCAAGGCCGCCATGTCCGAACCCGAGAGAGGGTGATCAAGCTTTGCAACAGGCAGCACAAAGTATATATGACCCAATTCAATCACTGCTTCTGAATCTAAAGCAGAAATGTTGGTGTCGAAGTAGAGGCCATCAGAATCGCAGAGGAAACAAGATTGGCCGGCTACATAAAGACAAACAATGATACATGCATTTCCAATTGTTTTCGTGTAAACACACTTATCGCATTCATTGATAGTGAATTCATATTTGATCATGACACTATCAAATTTCTCATGCCACTGTTTTGGAGCCTGCTTTAGACCGTATAAGGATTTTACCAATTTACACACTTTGTGTTCTTGGCCCTTAACTATAAATCCTTCAGGTTGCTCCATATATATTTCTTCATTTAATTCACCATTTAAGAATGCAGTCTTGACATCCATTTGATGGATATCTAAGTTATGTAATACTGCAATTGCAATCAACATCCGAATGGATGTTATTCTTGTTACTGGTGAATAAGTATCGAAGTAGTCAAGTCCTTCTTTTTGTCGATAACCCTTGGCTACTAATCTAACCTTGTACTTATCGATAGATCCATCGGGTTTTAATTTTCTTTTGAAAATCTACTTACACCCAATTGGTTTACTGCCAGGAGACAAGTTTGCCAATTCCCAAGTATGATTACTTAGTATGGATTCTATTTCGCTATTTATAACTTCTTTCCACATTTGTGCTTCTGGGGTTGACATCGCCTCTTTAAACACTGGCGGAGCCAGGGGGTGGCACAGGGTGGTACGTGCCCCCCCGGGCCCGCAAGAAAAAAATCCCCTAGTAGGAGACCCCTACTATTATTTAACCCAGCCATTGGTAGCTAGGCTTTGAAATCCTGGCAATAAATAATAGCTGGCAGCCAATAAATAACTTGGAAGAGGCTGAGAGCTAAAGCCTAACAGCCTCTCCTATTTTTTGCTCTCGCCGCTCGTTCTCCCTTGAAAATTGAAATCCAGGCTCCAGTCTCCCCGCTCGTTCTCGCTTGAAAATTGAAATCCAGCTCCAGGGCTAGGGCTTCTGATCTCGCTCGTGGCTTTTGCACTGGTCGAAGACTCGAAGTTCTTCCCCTAAATCTCCAATTAAGGTAAAAATTTTCATTCTCTCAATTTGTTCTTTTTATCTTTTTGAGGTCTAAGTCTAATTCTTGATTATCAAGGAATTTGGGGAGATCTTGTTTCAGATCCTTGGACTTCTAGTCTTCTCAAAACACTTCCAAATTTTCAATCAAGTAAAAAAAAAAAATACTTCCAATCATTTATCATCGCCCTTGGCTCGCCCCCTCTCACCGTCACTGCCCTCGCTCTCATCGGCGTCACCGCCGGCTGCGCAAGCTCCATCATCGCAATCACCTCCTTCAGATGCTTCATCAACTTCAACTCTTAGATGCCATTTAATTACATCTATAAAAAAATTATAAACTCCGCCGCTGTCAGCCATGGAAGTCATAGATATATAGTCGACTTATAGTCCCTGTTAGTCGACTAATACGTTATGTAGTCGACTTGACCAAAGCCATAGTCGACTAATCCTGTGTCTCACTTGATACCAACTCTCTGTTTGTCCATTAGTCGACTTGACAGAATATATAGTCGACTAATAGACCCTTGTAGTCGACTAACCCATTTCCCCTAGTCGACTCATCACTGGACTAGTCAACTTATAAAGAAGTTGTAGTCGACTTGGTTCAGTTATCCAGAAATCTGTCAGGCTGTCACTTGAGCTTATCTTGACCTAGTCGACTAATACCCAATAGTAGTCGACTACTCTTTGGAAATGTCTGAGCAATTTGAAAACTGATGTTGCATTGCATACTTTATTTGCAGAGGGATCTCCTTTTAGGAGGCGGAGAAGAGTCTACCATTCATAGACACAGTTTACAGTAAGTATCATGCTTCTAATTGAAGTGTTTTTTATTTCTTGAAGTTTGAATTGATTATCAATAGTAAATTTCATATTTTCATTATGCTTATGTTTGGATTTTGTTTTCTTTAATATGTAAGGAGTTTGATTTGCAAGTTATACTTTTGGAGTTGGATGTGCAGTTTCATACTGTAACAATCACTTTATGCAATAGAATATTGGTTGAGAGATTTCAAGTTTGAGACCCCTCCCTTTCTCCTAGTATTTTAGAAAGAAAATAATTATTATTAGTATTAAATATCCTTACAATTTTGATATTATTGCATGTTATTTTATGCCCCCCCAACTTTGAAATCCTGGCTACGCCACTCTTTAAATGTTTGAGGTTTGCTTTCAATAGCGTATGCTATGAAATCTGGACCAAAAGATTTTGAGAAATACTGATATTCAGTATATTGAGACTGATTTATATCAGTCTAATTGGTGTTTAACCAAGGAAGGAAATTGAAAGGTGGTTCTTAAATAAGAAACGTTCTATTGAACGGAAAACCTCCCACCTGATATTTACCGACCTGGCCAATTAGATTGTTGATATTTCAGTGATATTGATTAGTTGTCAGATTGATCCCAGAAACCAACACCAGCGACTATAGAACATATCAAAATTATTTGGAGAAGGTGCATTATTGTCAAGTTGATCTCACAAAAAAGCAAACTCAAATAGCAATGTACGCCACTAATAACTCTACTCAATTATTTCATTTTTCTGATGTTAAAAATAGATATGAATTATCGCAAATAGTTTCTATTGAACACTTGTTTTTTAATTTAATGAAATAGATTTTATAAATTATTGTTAAAATACATTAAATCCTCAAGCAATTGAGTGCCTAGGACCACTCTCACACGTACAGCTCATAAGTTTTATAAAAAAGAAAAAAAGAATTACATAATCTTTTAATCACTTTTGACGAGCATGTATCTATTGTAGCGATATATGTTGTGATCATTGGCAATAACATTCTTACATAGAGATCACCTATCATTGGATTGATCGTGAATGAAACTTATAAATATGAATTATTGCATTTAGAGTGTTTGATGAAAGATATAATGCTTCTAATATTTATAAATTGATAAAATAGTTGTGTATGAATATAGTTTAAATAATAAGATTTTTGCAAATATTTTGATAATACATCTGTTAATACAACATCTATCCTTGAATTTGAAAAAGTTTATAAACCTGTATTTAGGGTAAATTTTTTTGTCAAATATGTATTTGCCATGTTTTAAATTTATATATGCAATATAGTTTAAAATAACTAGAAAATTATATTAAACCTATTAGGCACACACTTCATTATTTATGGATACATCCATGAATAATGAATAAATGGGCAAAATATTGTAAATAGAAAGATATGAGGCCCAAACAATTTTCACGAGATGTTCAAACCCACTGGAATTCAATTTATAAATTTTTAATGATAGTAAAGCTTATAAAAAATTATTATATAATTCTATTATCCGCAATATTAGTGAAATTAATTTATATCCTCATCAATGGGATGCATACAAAAGTATTTGAGTATCTTAATTTTTTTAATGATTTTACCTACACTTTATCTGATGTTTTTTATCCCATAACATATTTATTTTTAATTAAGTGTATTATTATTTGTAGTGGGATGGAAAATAATAAAAATAAGGTGAATTTATTTGTGTATATTCAAGTAATGAAAAATAAATAGCTAGAATATTTTAAAATAATTTTACTTATTTATTTAGTTGCATGTATTTTTGATCCACGTTGTAAATTAGATGGATTGCATGAATATTTGTCTACTTACTTGAAATTTCAAAATTGATGTAGATATTTATGCTATATTTAATGAAATTAAAAAAAATTATGCCTTATATGATGAATGTAGCAGAATTTATAGTTTAAGGATTAATGTCCCTCATCATGACAAAACTAGTAGTCAAGTTGAGAATGCGTTTAAAATTAGTAGAATGGAAAAATTATTATTGCAAAGAGCCAAAAAAAACTACAGGGATCTTCATCAAGCTTGACTATGAACTTGATAGTTATCTAACCATTTCATTTGAGTTTGGTCAAGATTTTCAAGATATGAAGTTTAATCCTGCAACGGTGGAAAGAGCATTCAACACAATTTCAATCATATCAATTATTGCTAAATAAATCTAGCAACATCGGTGTCAGCAGCTGCTGTAGAGCAAACATTCAGTGTGAGAAAAAAATATTTTCAATTAAACCTATTCGAGTATGTCCCCCGTATTAGTGAAAACATAAGTATGTCTTGATGATTGACAAAAGTAGCGTTAAGACAACAAGAAATCTTGTGGAAAGAAAATGAAGACTTTATGAAACTGATGACCACCGAAATGAAAAGAGAGATTGAGGTAAGCTTTGGGGATTGATGTAAGAGAACTATGTGGGCTTTAAATCCTTTAAACCCTAAGAGGATACATAGGCAATTTAATCATGGTAAGAATTAAGTTCAAGTCTACTTATTTTATTTTTTATTAGTTTTTCTTATATATAAAAATTAGTATTCGACGGAGTAGAAACAGTTCAATAATTGGAACCGAAAAAAGAATCGGAACCAGCTAGTTCAGGAATCAGAACCAAAACTGGCCGGCCCCGATCCGAAACCCACGGCTTTGGAACCGAAACCGAAACTGAAATCACCAGTTCAGAACTTGGGTCAGGTCTAAAGGCCGGTGACAATTCTGACATTGGTGGTGTCGATGATGATTTTGAAGGTGAGGAAAATGACTGTTAATGTTGCACAACTTTGATTGGGAGTGATGATAGTAATAGTGATAGTTGTTAGAAAATGAAGAATTCATGTGAATTTTAAGCTGAATTGAGGCATGATCCGTTGATAGAATCATACGGATGATGATTGGAGTGTGTTCTCCTTTCATTGGGGATGAATGTAGTATATTCACATGTTCAATTCCGTTTCTGAATGAATTAGATATTCAAATAAAAAATTAGCCTAATTCAATAAGTTAAAAAGACTAAAAAAAGTTAAAATCATTTAGTGTCATATTGGATATGGTGAAAAGTTAAAGAGTTTAAATATGAAAAAATAAGAATAAAGGATGTGCTTTTTGGGTACTTAAGTTTCGCGCGCGCGTTTGAGAGGAAACCATGCCCACGCTGGTGCTGGTACTGGTGCGCGGGCGAGGGTGTGGGCTGGGCCGGTTCTTTTGGACCGGGCCACACGGGTGCAGGTTGCATGAATATCGAAACTGGATCCAAGTGGGTCGCGCAAAAGAGGATCAGAAGATCAGACCCGAACCACACCCGCTTCTAGAAGCGGGCGGTTTACTCCAATCGACAGAAACCACACTGAGCGGTTCCACCTGTCAACCGTCGCAACATTCCCCTCCCAATGGGTTCTCAGGAGCACAATAAATAGTGCTCCTCTCGACCATTCTAAACACACAGAAATAGATCAGAATCTGAAGAAGAGAAGCAGAAGTTCAAAATTTTTCTGAATCTGTGCTTCTTAAGACAGAAATTCTTCTATCTCCCCCTTTTCTTTCAGTGAATATTTCTTCATATTAAGGCAGATATTCTCTCTGAAATTTGTTGTCATCCAAGCTTTGAAATTCCAATTAGTGAATGTATTGATTAACTAAGATTTGACTGTA
Organism: Agave tequilana; assembly: GCA_038442645.1. Classification (NCBI taxonomy): domain Eukaryota; kingdom Viridiplantae; phylum Streptophyta; class Magnoliopsida; order Asparagales; family Asparagaceae; genus Agave; species Agave tequilana. The sequence continues at coordinate 57,723 of JAVJIF010021263.1, forward strand.
TGGTGATTTGGTAGTATTATCCAAATATTGTGAAGGAGTATTGTATTTTGAGAGACTAGCGTCCAGTAACCCATTAGCACCGTAGTGGGGATGCAATTATCATAAGGAGATTCGCTATATGCATACCTCACTCCATATACTGTATTATTGAACTAACGTTCTTTTACAGGGGTTATGCTGGAATATTTATTCATTTAAATATTAAGGTGAATATATTTAATTATATATTGAGACTGACTAATTTTAGTCTAATTGGTGTTTAACCAATAAAGAAAATTGAAAGGTGATCTGTAATTAAGGAATGTTCTATTGAACGAAAAATCTCTCACCTGATATTTACCGACCTGACCAATTAGATCGATGACATTGATTAGTTGTCAGTTCTAACAATAGTTACATCAGTAATATGATGACAATTATGGCCACGGTTATAGAAGACATGAAAGGGAAGAAAATGAGGAACACTATGACTATCTTAAGATATCAAAACTTTTATGAGGATGGAAACCATTTCTGAGGGAACTGATGATGAGTAAGTAGGGTTTTGGTTCTTGCTTGATTTCATCTTTTTCTTAAAATTTAGAATGGGAGTTTAGAAATGGGCATTAGATGAGGAAATGAAGTGTAAATGATTTTATTCCACAATGGAATGAAAAAAATATGCAGTGTAAATCTCTCTCTAGGTTCGATCTTTTCTTTTTTTTTTAGGTAAGTTACACTACTGTGTGTGGAACGAAAAATTACTTTCTAGTCTTTTCTCTAATGAAATCATTGAATGGATCAGAACATTAACTCTGAGTAACCAACAATCTCTCCCTCTATGTCAACATTAGTCGAGAAATTAATTCCTATGTCACTCTCACAAAAGGCATGAGTCAGCAGACTAAATTGTCGAGATCCTGAGTAGAAACTTAAATATTGTAAGCATAAACACAGGAAATAACTCTTCAGGGGATCACCCTCAAGCCAAAGATATCTCAAACACAAAGATCAAAGTACTCTACTCTTTGACTTTTAGTATCAATGACGTCAATATCAATTATTAGTAGTGGTAGTATTGATCATGATATCAGCCGATATTATAGAGTTAATATCATACAAGTACCTCAAATCGGAGCCTATATTGTCATCATATATCAAAATCGACCAACAGTTGGAACTGTGACCATCACCTCAGCTAAATTAACTGAGTCATATACTAATTGTTGCTTCTTAACATGATATCATGATGTTCACAACAGCCACTTTTGCACCTAGCTTTAACCAATGGATTGATGTGGTGGTGATTTTTTGCTACAAGTGATTGGACGGTCAATTCTCACCACAAGTGAGAATGAGAAGGGAGATTAAATGTGCGTAAATTAAACACAACACAAACACAGAGAATTTTACGTGAAAAATCCTTAATTAGAAAAAAAAAATAGAGAGAAGGAGAAACTTTGCTATATTTCTCAGGGTGATAGGGCTTACAGGGAATGTAGAGGGTGTGTTCCAGCCATGATTGGAGTTGGCTTAAGGAAAAGAATTAACCTTCTCCATGGAGAAGAAGATCTATTTATGTTTCTTTGGCCTTAGGCGGATGAGTGCTGGCGAGATCGTCATAACTATATGATTTGTACATGCGAATTTGTTATAACAGTCGTGATCAACGGTGTCGGTTTGTTAGAATTACATGCAGGAAAATTCGTCACTGTCCATAACTGTCCTCGCTGAGTGGTATTACACATTATGAACGTGGAGAAGATTAGCCTGCATAACTGACGGTGGAGATTTGGGATGATCTGTTGCTGGATCTCGAATCGAGAAGTCCGTAGTTTTTGGGACAGAAGGAGATCTGAGATATTCTAGTGGCGGAGTTTTCCAGAATGAAGTATCTTTAGGATGGAGGGAGGACTTCGGGAGATCTAGAGTGGTGAAAACTGCTAGGTAGATTGAATGATATGGAAGTCTTGAAAAGAGTGCTCAGTTGCTTGGACACGCGTCACCACCTTAATGAGAGTTAATTTTTTACCACTACAGATGTCCCTCGCTTTTTCACCTACCGAAGCCTGCAGAAAGAAAGTCAAAGAGCGAAGTTGGTAGGTGATCTTTTAATACCTTAACCTCTCCTTGATGTCTGTGAGCAGGAGAAATTTAGATCATAAATGCAAATCTTTGGATGTATTTAGAGATCACGCGGCTAGTGACAGATGACATGTCAATTGATTAGAATCCTTGAACTCGTAACTGGCACCTCTTCGAATCCTGGCACCATGATGACTGAGATCATGTCATAGCGACTAGGGGTTCGAACAGGTTGGGGGTCAGCCCACAGGACCCGCATGGACCCGTCCCAGGTTGGCTCGGGCCCGTCCCGACCCGGTTTGCCCGGGCCACCGGCCCATGTCCTAGGCCGGCCCGCCCCCAAACCCGGGCGTGCCCGGGTTTGGAAACCATGGCCCGCGGCCTGGCCGACCTGGGCCGGGTGCCCTAGAAATCTAGCCGTTGGGCCCAATTTTTTGGGGAGGCAGAAATGTAAATATTTTACAAACTCCCCCCAACGAGAGTATTGCCCCATAATATAGTCGTTGGGTGAGTTTTTGTAATTTTGTTTTACAAACCCCTGTCAAACTTCTTCGTACCAACATCCTCAATCTTGTACTTCTTATCAACACTGACCTATAACTTCTTTGCCGTGTGATAGGACTGTAGACATTGTTAAGACAGTCATCCAGTCCATTTAAAATATAGTTTCGGTAAAGGAAGTCAGCTTGAGTCCATGCATCGACTGCAAGGATTGAGTCCCGATCAGTTCCGGGTTCTGGTGGATCTTCTTGTAGGAATTTGGCCAGATGCAGAGTGGTCAAGTAGAAGAGCATTTTCTGTTGCCACCTCTTGAATTCTGTGCCATCAAATTTCCTGACTTCTACGGCTTCGGGTTAGGAAGTGGAGTAGGCATCAAAACTTGTAGCTGCATGTTGGTGCCTTGCTTGAGCTATCTTGATTAGTCTCAGACATTTTCTGTAATTTCAAGCAGAACAGAAGTAAGAAACTTCAATACGTCAATTGTTTTAAGATTGTTGGTGTCTAGGATCAATCTGACAACCAATGAATATCACTGAAATATCACTGATCTAATTGGCCAGGTTGGTTAATATCAGGTGGGAGATTTTTCGTTCAATAGAACGTTCCTTAATTAAAGAACCACCTTTTAATTACCTTTCTCGGTTAAACAGGAATTAGACTGATATAAGTCAGTCTCAATATACTGATATCAGTATAACCCCTGTATAAAGAAAATTAATTCACTTATACAGTACTTAGAGTGAGGTACGCTTAAAGCGAATCTCCTTAAGACAATTACGTCCCCGCACCATTGCTAACGGGTTATTGGATGCTGTTCTCCTAAGATACAACACTCCACGATATTTGGATAGCACACCAACTCACCGTACAGTCGAACCGTAGTTAACCAGTATCTTCACAGGATTATTGAAGCAGCGGGACTAAGACAAATTTCGGGCGAATATTTGCCTTTACTTTGGAGGAGCACCCACTGTAGAGGAAGGAGGAAGGTAGAAGAATATTCTTCTTTGGAAGTCCCAGATTCAGATAACAATTCTACTAAAGAATCTGTTGAATTTCTGAGCCCTTTTTCAGAACGAATTTTGCAGAATCTCTTGAAAGTCGCTTTGAAATCGAGTTACTGATTTTCACTTCCCATTGGAAGTTACTTCAAGACAGAGAGAGACGGAGAGGAGCTCACTTCAGAACTCAGAACACAGAGAGAGTTGATTGTGTGTTTTGATTGAGAGAAGCGGAGCGCTATTTATAGCGCTCTTGGGGGGTAATTTGGTCCGAAGCCAACCGAACAGTTGCAACGGTTCGGTCTGAACCGTTGCAACGATTCATTTCAACTGTAGCAACCGCTAACTGCCCGGGGCAGTTGGCTGACAGCCGTTGCGCGGGGTAGTTCGGATCGGATGGCGGAGCGGGTTTTCAAAAAGAACCGGAACGGGTAGGGAACCCAAACCCAGTCCCGAGCCCGGCCCGGCGCCAGCGGTGGGGCGCGCGTATGTGCGGGCATGGTTTCCTCCCAATCGCGCGCGAAAACTCTAAATACCAAAAGGCACACCTTTGCTCCCATTTTTCTCTATTTAAACACTTCAAACTTCCATCCCATGGCCAATGTGGGACTAAATGCTTTTAGCTACCTTTAGTCTTATTTGGCTTTGAATTAGACAAACTTTAGACTTGATATCTCATTCATTCGAAGTTGGAATTGAACATGTGAATATAACACGTTCATCCCCAATGGAAGGAGAACACACTCCAACCATCATCCAATTGATTTGATCAACAGATCTCGCCGTAATTTAATTCAAAATTTCATATATATTCTTCATATTCCCAACATGTATTCCATATTCTTTGCAGACACACTATTCTTATAGACTCGTGGCACTAGAACATGATTATTTTTCCTTAAGTGTTCATATTAACTACTGCTACTATCATGCTACAGTTACTATTAGTTTAAACAATAAAAATAAAATAATTATGACTTGATACATATAATCAAAAAAATGATTTTATTAGTATACACCTAAATTATATATCTTATTACTCATATTGATAATAATAACATGTTAATGGTATAATAATATAATGTTAGTTTATATATATAAAACTCTCACCGGTTAGGAAGCGGGGCGTGACATTTAGTACACAAATTTGGAACTCAAGTTTTGTATGCCTATAAAAGGAGATCCCTATGTAATCTTTTGAAATATAACATTAAATAAAAATTTTACAATTTTCTCAAATCTGAGTGAGATCTGGACCCCAAAGTCCAAACTATTTAGGAATGTAAAACCCTAGAGACTTTAGGAGTGAGAAACCCTAGAGAATCCTATTAAGAGTATGAACCCTAATAGTATTTATCCTATCTCTTTATAAAGAAAAACCCAAAAAAACAACTCACCTTTATCCAAATCTCTCTCTCTCCCCTATTCCCACTCAAACTCCCTCTTCCTCTCTTTCATGTTAATAGCGACAACAACCCACCCAACCCAACTCCCTCCCTCCTCATCTCTTCGACAGCCACCTTGGCATCATCCCTTAGCGCCCAAGCACTAGCCGCCAGGACACTAGCCAGCGCCCGAGCACCAGCAGGCAACCGACCTCTTCCTTGCCTCGCGCCCTCGTCCCTCGTCGTTCGAATCCAAGCTCAGCCACGAGCTTTCTTGCGTTCTCTCGAGTTCCCACCTGCACTAGAGCCAGCAGCCCCGGTCCTAACCTTGCTGCGTGCCCAACCAAGCACTGTCAGTGTCAGACCTACCCGTTCCCAGTCCCAGCCATGCCTGAGCCAGCCATGCATGTCCGCATCGGCGATTGAGCCACACCCAGTCAACACCGAGCCACGCTCAGTATCTTGTGCGGGTCAGTCCCCCATACTGTCCAGTCTTGTGCGACTCAGCACTACCCTTCATTTGTATATTGTCAAGTTTAGAGCCAGTCGACTACTTCAATCTGATTATGTTGACTATTGTCAAAGATAAGAGTTACTTGCACCTGCAAATCAAAAACAGGACACTGAGATTGAACGAGACTCCAGTAGGTACAATCTCAACCACGTTCCTTTATTGCAGTTAGATATTATATCATATCTAGATATTATTAACAATGAGTGTTGTCCATCAAAACATAAGTTGTGTGATTCTGCTGCTGATAATTTCATAGCTTCTGTATTATACGTAGAACTTTACATGCATAACGAAGTAGCATCAATTTGTTGTTTGATTTGCAACAGACAACATTATATACACGCGTGCGCGACAGACATACATATATACGACATATACATAATATATACATATACACACACACACACACACACACACACACACACACACACACACACATATATACATATATATATATAGAGTAGTCTTCGTGTGAGAAACTTTTCACACGAAGACCGTGAGAAAACCATATAGGGGCGATTATATGGATGATCCGAACCGTTCATCTCGATCTATATACTTTATTTAGGCTACCAATAAAAAATCACGTGAGTCCGAGCCTTTTACCCATGCAACAAGTGGTTACAAAACATACGTTTTTTCGCCGTAGAATAAACATGTCACTTGAGCATGGGTAAAAAGACTTGGAATCGCGTGATTTTTTATTAGTAGTCTAATTAGAGCATGTAGATCAAGATGAACGGTTCGGATCATGCATAAAATCTCTTATATGATTTTCTCACGAAGCTTTATTTGAGAAAGTTTCTCATTTGAAAATTCTCATTTGAAAATTTTCCTATATATATA
>JAVJIF010021264.1:0-39167 GCA_038442645.1 Agave tequilana
TGACTTCCCATCCTAGTACTACTCTCGCCCAAGCTCGCTTAACTGTTGAGTTCTGTGGGATCCGGTGCACTAGTGTTGGTTTGATCGCATCCATCCAAGATTGCTTTGCCTTCCTACTTAAACGCTGGGACTAACAAAAAAGGTATCTCACGGGGCCCGCTAGGGGCTGTCGGCGTGGCCTTCCTGTCTAGTATCCCGAGATGTCAATTAAAAAATAGAAATTATAGAAAAATAAGGAAAGAAAAAGAAAAAAACAAATTAATTACAAACAAAGAATGAAAAGGGAAAGATAGAGCGAAACGATTTAATTAAATAATTAATTAAAAATAATTATAAATATACGTAACAAAATATTGATAAAAAATAAGCAAAATAAAAAAGTTAAATCACTATATTCGAATCTCGCTTTTGCCATAATTGAGGTTGATATATCGAAAGTGGACTAACAAAGATGGTATCTCGCGGGGCTAGAGCAAAAGGTCCCTATTTCGCTCTATATTTCGTTAAGTTTCTTTTGTTTGTCTAGTCAAACGTCCTACTTTTTATTTCACTCGAATATACTTATTTAATTAATTAAATTTAATCAAATAAAATTAAAAAAGAAATTACTTCACGAACATATTGTCAAAATGAATACCAGAGGACAACCCAGGAGGTCACCCATCCTACTAACGAAAAAGAGAACTTATTTATTTATTAGGATGGGTGACCTCCTGGGAAGTCCTCGGATTGGTTTGCCTTCTAAGGGATTGCTAAGAGGGATCTAATGCTAAACAAAATATCCCATCCTAGTACTACTCTCGCCCAAGCTAGTATCATTCACTTGCACCCTTACGACGCCCAAATTCCTATATAGTTCTCGAGATGTCAATTTACATCAGAACTCTAGCGTTTTTTAATTTGGTTAATTCTTTTTCCTTTTCTTGATGTTAATTATCTCGTGAGAAACTTTTTTATTTTGTATCAATAATTACTAGGATAGGGAAGGCACAGATGAAAAGATTTTGGACGGGTGAAAAAGTTAAATCCTGTGCACCCATCACTCTTGGATGGGTGCGATCATACAACACTAGTTCACCGGATCCCACAGAACTCCACAGTTAAGCGAGCTTGGGCGAGAGTCGTACTAGGATGGGAAGTCCTCGTGTTGCACCCTTACTTTTTCCCTTTATTTTTTATCAATACGTTCGCTATTCCACGAGGTTCGAATATAGTGATTTAAATTTTTTATTTTGCTTTTTTTTATCTATATTTCGTTAAGTATATTTATAATTAATTTATATTATTATTTATTAAAATCCTTTCACTCGATCTTTCCCTATTCCCTGGTTTTATTTATTTATTCATTTTGTTTTTTATTTTTATTTTTCCTTTTCTTGTTTTTCTATAATTTCTATTTATTTTAATTAACATCAAGGGCCATTAGGAAGGCGGGCCCCACCGATGGCCCATAGCGTGCCTTGCGAAAGCTTTCTTTTGTTTTAGTCACAGAGGTTAAGTAGAAAGGCGTACTTATTTTGGACGGGTGCGATCATACCAGCACTAGTGCACAGGATCCCATCAGAACTCCGCAGTAAAGCGTGCTTGGTGAGAGTAGTACTAGGATGGGTGACCTCCTGGGAAGTCTTTCGTGTTGCACCCTCGCTTTTTTTAATCGTTTCGTTCTATCATTCCCTGTTCATTCTTTGTTTGTTTATTCTTTTTGTTTTTTGTTTTTCTTGTTCCTTTTCTTATTTTTCTATAATTTCTATTTTTAATTGACATCTCGGAATACTAGCCAGAAAGGCCACGCCGATGGCCCCTAGTGATTTACCTTATCCGCCAAGCAAGGTATTAAAAAATAGCGAATAAAGTGGGTACACAAGGACTATCTTCGATAAGTATATTATAATTAGGATTTATATTTTAATTTATAAATAACTCTGTTATATTACGTGCCTTGCGGGAACTTAACCTCTGTGAAGGGAACAGGGAACGAGGATTTCCTTATTCGCTATTCCATCTGGTGCACTAATTAACAAAAACAACACGAGGACTAATCTTAGAATTTATTTATAAAGGATCGTGGTATCTCACGGGGATGATCATACCAGCACTAGCAAATAAAAAATAGATTGTAATTATAATGCAAGTGAGATTTACATAAGCAAAAAATTAACTTATTTCCAAGGGAACTTCCACGAGGACATCCTGAATAAAAAATAAATATAAAACAAGTGGCCTTATATTTAGTTACTAAAGGATACTAGCGAGAGTAGTACTAGGATGGGTGACCTCCTGGGAAGTCCTCGTGTTGCACCCTCGCTTTTTTTCATTTATTTTTTGATTTTCACGTTCGCTATTCCACGCTGTTCGAACATAGTGATTTAACTTTTTTATTTTTTATTTTTATCAATATTTTGTTACGTATATTTATTATTATTTTTTAATTAATTAATTAATTATCGTTTCGCTCTACCTTTCTCTGTTCATTCTTTGTTTGTTTATTAATTTTGTTTTTTCTTTTTTCTTTCCTTATTTTTCTATAATTTCTATTTTTTAATTGACATCTCGGGATACTAGCCAGGAAGGCCACGCTGACGGCCCCTAGCGGGCCCCGTGAGATACCTTCTTTGTTAGTCCCAGATTTAATTAAATAGTTAAGGGTGCAACACGAGGACTTCCCATCCTAGTACGACTCTCGCCCAGCTCGCTTAACTGCGGAGTTCTGATGGGATCCTGTGCACTAGTGCTGGTATGATCGCACCAGTCCAAAATAGGAAAGCTCTCGCAAGGCACGTTATGGGCCATCGGCGGGGCCCGCCTTCCTAATGGCCCTTGATGTTAATTAAAATAAATAGAAATTATAGAAAAACAAGAAAAGAAAAAGAAAAAGAAAAAACAAAATGAATAAATAAATAAATACCAGTACCATCACAGGATTGTTGAAGCAGCGGGACAAGGACAAATTTCGGGAGAATATTTGCCTTACTTTGGAGGAGCACCCAATGTAATTAATTAATTAATTTTTCCTTTTCTTGTTTTTCTATAATTTCTATTTATTTTAATTAACATCAAGGGTTATTAGGAAGGCGGGCCCGCGAGATAAACCCCAATATCTAATTATAAGCGAATTAATTTATAGGTACGCCTTTCTTCAAGACTCCGCTTAACTGCCACGCCGACGACCTCTAGCGGAGTAACAAAACAAAATGAATAAACAAAAGTTAAAAATGATTGGAAGGCACGCTATGGGCCAAAGAGTGGAAAAATTTATAGTAAGATCCTCGTGTATGGGTGCGATCATTTATAAAGTAGTGTTGATTTATTAGGGCTGGGACGAGAGTGCCTTGTTCGAACAGAATAATTATATTTTAATTAACATCATTAGGCCTTTCTCGATCGGGTGCGATCATACCAGCACTAGTGCACCGAATCCCACAGTTAAAATTATATCCTGAGCGTGCTGGTATGATCACTATATTCGAACCTCGTGGAATAGCGAACGTAGAAATTAAAATAAAAGGAAAAAAGTAAGGGTGCAACACGAGGACTTCCCATCCTAGTACTACTGTCGCCCAAGCTCGCTTAACTGTGGAGTTCTGTGGGATCCGGTGTACTAGTGTTGGTATGATCGCACCCATCCAAGATTGATTTGCCTTCCTACTTAAACGCTGGGACTAACAAAGATGGTATCTCGCGGGGCCCGCTAGGGGCCGTCGGCGTGGCCTTCCTGGCTAGTATACCGAGATGTCAATTAAAAAAATAGAAATTATAGAAAAATAAGAAAAGAAAAAGAAAAGAACAAAATGAATAAACAAACAAAGAATGAACATGGAAAGATAGAGCGAAACGATTTAATTAAATAATTAATTAAAAAATAATAATAAATATTCGTAACGAAATATTGATAAAAAATAAACAAAATAAAAAAGTTAAATCACTATGTTCGAACAACATGGAATAGCGAACGTGAAAATCAAAAAATAAATGAAAAAAAGCGAGGGTGCAACACGAGGACTTCCCAGGAGGTCACCCATCCTAGTACTTTTCTCGCCCAAGCACGCTTAACTGTGGAGTTCTGATGGGATCCGGTGCACTAGTGCTGGTATGATCGCACCCGATCGAAGTAGGTACGCCTTTCTACTTAACCTCTGTAACTAAGCAAAAGAAAGCTCCCGCAAGGCACGCTAAGGGCCATCGGTGGGGCCCGCCTTCCTAATAGCCCTTGATGTTAATTAAAATAAATAGAAATTATAGAAAAACAAGAAAAAGAAAAATAAAAATAAAAACCAAAATGAATAAATAAATAAACTCTGGGAACGGGAAAGATCGAGTGAAAAGATTTAATTAAATAATTAATTATAAATATACTTAACGAAATATAGATAAAAAAAAGATAAAAATAAAAAAGTTAAATCACTATATTCGAACCTCGTGGAATAGCGAACGTAGAAATTAAAATATAAAGGGAAAAATTAAGGGTGCAACACGAGGACTTCCCATCCTAGTACTACTCTCGCCCAAGCTCGCTTAACTGTGGAGTTCTGTGGGATCCGGTGCACTAGTGTTGGTATGATCGCATCCATCCAAGATTGCTTTGTCTTCCTACTTAAACGCTCGGACTAACAAAGAAGGTATCTCACGGGGCCCAAAAAAAAGCGAGGGTGCAACACGAGGACTTCCCAGGAGGTCACCCATCCTATAGTACTACTCTTGCCCAAGCACGCTTAACTGGGCCCTTTTGATGGGATCCAGTGCACTAGTGCGGGTATGATCGCACCAATCCAAGGTTGCTTCGCCTTCCCACTTAAACGCTGGGACTAAAATAAGGAAGGACTCTCACGAAGCCCGCTAGGGGCCATTGGCGTGGCCTTCTTGGCTAGTATCCCGAGATGTCAACTAAAAAATAGAAATTATAGAAAATAAGGAAAGAAAAAAGAAAAAACAAAATTAATAAACAAACAAAGAATGAAAAGGGAAAGATAGAGAGAAACGATTTAATTAAATAATTAATTAAAAAATAATTATAAATATACGTAACGAAATATTGATAAAAAATAAACAAAATAAAAAAGTTAAATCACTATGTTCGAACAGCATGGAATAGCGAACGTGAAAATCTTTAAATACAAAAATAAATGAAACCACAGAACTCAAACCTCCCTAGCGGGCCCCGTGAGATACCTTCTTTGTTAGTCCCAGCGTTTAAGTAGAAAGGCAAAGCATTCTTGGATGGGTGCGATCATACCAACACTAGTGCCCCGGATCCCACAGAACTCCACAGTTAAGCGAGCTTGGGCGAGAGTCGTACTAGGATGGGAAGTCCTCGTGTTGTACCCTTACTTTTTCCCTTTATATTTTAATTTCATTAAATAGAAATCGAGACCTCCTGGGATCCGGTTTATTTAACTAATCACCTACTCTCGCAAGGTTGACATCACGAGGCATAATCCTATTCCAAGGCACGCTATGGGCCATCGGCGGGGCCCGCCTTCCTAATGGCCCTTGATGTTAATTAAAATAAATAGAAATTATAGAAAAACAAGAAAGGAAAAATAAAAATAAAAAACAAAGAAAAGGAAATATTGCCAATAAATATACGTAACGAAATATTGATAAAAAATAAACAAAATAAAAAAGTTAAGGGTGGAATAGCGTTATAGGCCATTTTGAAAATTAATCTTGGATGGGCCATTTCTGATGGGATCCGGTGCACGATGGGCCTTCCTACACTAGTGACTGGCCATCACTATGTTATGGATTCTTGGAACTAAATAACGTTAGTCACAGAGGTTTAATTATGTTCGCATATATTGGAACATAATTATAAAAAATAAAAAAGTTAAATTTAACTATACGTAAATAAACCAAAGGAAAGAAAAAAGAAAAAAACTAGGATGGCGAAGCACCCTCGCTTGTGCATCAAGGTCACCCATATAATCAATTTATTTAAAGAACTAGTGTTGGTATGATCGCACCCATCCAAGATTGCTTTGCCTTCCTACTTAAACGCTGGGACTAACAAAGAAGGTATAAAGAGGGGCTCGCCAAGGGCCGTCGGCGAGGCCTTCCTGGCTAGTATCCCGAGATGTCAATTAAAAAATTAGAAATTATAGAAAAATAAGAAAAGAAAAAAGAAAAAAACAAAATGAATAAACAAACAAAAAATAAATATATTTAGTTCCTTAATTTAAGAACCACCTTTCTTTTGCTTAGTCACAGAGGTTAAGTAGAAAGGCGTACCTACTTCGATCGGGTGCGATCATACCAGCACTAGTGCACTGGATCCCATTAGAACTCCGCAGTTAAGCGTGCTTGGGCGAGAAAAGTACTAGGATGGGTGACCTCCTGGGAAGTCCTCGTGTTGCACCCTCGCTTTTTTTCATTTATTTTTTGATTTTCACGTTCGCTATTCCATGCTGTTCGAAAATAGTGATTTAACTTTTTTATTTTGTTTATTTTTTATCAATATTTCGTTACGTATATTTATTATTATTTTTTAATTAATTATTTAATTAAATCCTTTCACTCGATCTTTCCCTGTTCCCTGGTTTTATTTATTTATTCATTTTGTTTTTATTTTTCATTTTCCTTTTCTTGTTTTTCTATAATTTCTATTTATTTTAATTAACATCAAGGGCCATTAGCAAGGCGAGCCCCGCCGATGGCCCATAGTGTGCCTTGCGAGAGCTTTCTTTTGTTTTAGTCACAGAGGTTAAGTAGAAAGGCGTACCTATTTTGGACGGGTGTACTCGATCTTTCCCTGTTCCCTGATTTTATTTATTTATTCATTTTGTTTTTTATTTTTATTTTTCCTTTTTTTTTTTTCTATAATTTCTATTTATTTTAATTAACATCAAGGGCTATTAGTAAGGCGGGCCCTGCCGATGGCCCATAGCGTGCCTTGCGGGAGCGTTCTTTTGCTTAATCACAGAGGTTAAGTAGAAAGGCGTACCTACTTCGGACGGGTGCGATCATACCAGCACTAGTGCACCGGATCCCATCAGAACTCCGCAGTTAAGCGTGCTTGGGCGAGAGTAGTACTAGGAACGGTGACCTCCTGGGAAGTCCTCGTGTTGCACTCTCGCATTTTTTTCATTTATTTTATGATTTTGACATTCGCTATTCCACGCTGTTCGAACATAGTGATTTAACTTTTTTATTTTGTTTATTTTTTATCAATATTTCGTTACGTATATTTATAATTATTTTTTAATTAATTATTTAATTAAATCGTTTCGCTCTATCTTTCCCTATCATTCTTTGTTTGTTTATTAATTTTGTTTTTTTCTTTTTTCTTTCCTTATTTTTTCATAATTTATATTTTTTAATTTACATCTCGGGATACTAGCCAGGAAGGCCACGCCGACGGCCCCTAGCGGGCCCTGCGAGATATCTTCTTTGCTAGTCCCAGCGTTTAAGTAGGAAGGCAAAGCAATCTTGGATGGGTGCGATCATACCAACACTAGTGCACCGGATCCCATAGAACTCCACAGTTAAGCGAGCTTGGGCGAGAGTCGTACTAGGATGGGAAGTCCTCGTGTTGCACCCTTACTTTTTCCCTTTATATTTTAATTTCTACGCTCGCTATTCCACGAGGTTCGAATATAGTGATTTAACTTTTTTATTTTGCTTTTTTTTTATCTATATTTCGTTAAGTATATTTATAATTAATTTATAATTAATTATTTAAATAAATAAAAAATAAGTAAAATGGGATGACCTCATGGGAAGTCCTCGTGTAAGGGTGCACTAGCGAAACGATTGGGGACTAACAAAAGATAAGGTGAAGTTCCTTTTTTATTTTGCTGGTATGACACGCTGTACCAATAAATCTAGTATTCTGAGCCAGAAAGGCCACGCCGATGGCCCCTAGTGGGCCCCGCGAGGTCCCTTCTTTGTTAGTCCCAGCATTATTTTCATTTATTTTTTTATTTCCTTATTCACTATTCCACGTGGTGTGAACAAAATCATTTAACTTTTTTATTTTATTTATTTTTTATCTATATTTAGTTACATATATTTATTATTAATTTTAATTAATTATTTAATTAAATCGTTTCACTCTATCTTTCCCAGTTCATTCCCAGGTATTGTTTGTCTATTCATTTTTTTTTTTGTTTTTCTTTCTTTTTAATTGACATCTCGGGATACTAGCCAGGAAGGCCACGCCGACGGCCCCTAGCGGGCCCCGCGAGATACCATCTTTGTTAGTCCCAGCGTTTAAGTAGGAAGGCAAATCAATCTTGGATGGGTGCGATCATACCAACACTATAGCACTATATTAAATCGTTTTATAATATGTCCGCTAGCTCATACCAGCAAAGTTAATTATTGTCAAAATTAATAGACATGGGTGAAATCGATCGTATCCCATACGGAGTTATTTATAAATTAAAATATAAATCCTAATTATATATACTTAACGAAGATAGTCCTTATGTACCCACTTTATTCGCTATTTTTTAATACCTTACTTTGGCGGATAAGGTAAATCACTAGGGGCCATCGGCGTGGCCTTTCTGGCTAGTATCCCGAGATGTCAATTAAAAAATAGAAATTATAGAAAAATAAGAAAAGGAACAAGAAAAACAAAAAACAAAAAGAATAAACAAACAAAGAATGAACAGGGAATGAAAGAGCGAAACGATTAAAAAAAGCGAGGGTGCAACACGAAAGACTTCCCAGGAGATCACCGTATTAAGGCAAACCAATCGCTGGCCCATAATCTATATGTTCGTTAATATATTTAGTTCAATTAAATGAAAGAGCGAAACAATTAACATCAAGGGCCATTAGGAAGGCGGGCCCCGCCGATGGCCCATAGCGTGCCTTGCGAGAGCTTTCTTTTGTTTTTGTCACAGAGGTTAAGTAGAAAGGCGTACCTATTTTAGACTGGTGCGATCATACCAGCACTAGTGCACAGGATCCCATCAGAACTCCGCAGTTAAGCGAGCTTGGGCGAGAGTCGTACTAGGATGGGAAGCCCTCGTGTTGCACCCTAAACTATTTAATTAAATCTGGGACTAACAAAGAAGGTATCTCACGGGGCCCGCTAGGGCCGTCGGCGTGGCCTTCCTGGCTAGTATCCCGAGATGTCAATTAAAAAATAGAAATTATAGAAAAATAAGGAAGAAAAAAGAAAAAACAAAATTAATAAACAAACAAAGAATGAACAGGGAAAGGTAGAGCGAAACGATTTAATTAAATAATTAATTAAAAAATAATAATAAATATACGTAACAAAATATTGATAAAAAATAAACAAAATAAAAAAGTTAAATCACTATGTTCGAACAACGTGGAATAGCGAACGTGAAAATCAAAAAATAAATGAAAAAAAGCGAGGGTGCAACACGAGGACTTCCCAGGAGGTCACCCATCCTAGTACTACTCTCGCTAGTATCCTTTAGTAACTAAATATATGGCCACTTGTTTTATATTTATTTTTTAATTCAGGATGTCCTCGTGGAAGTTCCCTTGGAAATAAGTTAATTTTTTGCTCATGTAAATCTCACTTGCATTATAATTATAATCTATTTTTTATTTGCTAGTGCTGGTATGATCATCCCCGTGAGATACCACGATCCTTTATAAATAAATTCTAAGATTAGTCCTCGTGTTGTTTTTGTTAATTAGTGCACCGGATGGAATAGCGAATAAGGAAATCCTCGTTCCCTGTTCCCCTCACAGAGGTTAAGTTCCCGCAAGGCACGTAATATAACGGAGTTATTTATAAATTAAAATATAAATCCTAATTATAAATATACTTAACGAAGATAGTCCTTGTGTACCCACTTTATTCGCTATTTTTTAATACCTTGCTTGGGCGGATAAGGTAAATCACTAGGGGCATCGGCGTGGCCTTTCTGGCTAGTATTCCGAGATGTCAATTAAAAAAATAGAAATTACAGAAAAATAAGAAAAGGAACAAGAAAAACAAAAAACAAAAAAAATAAACAAACAAAGAATGAACAGGGAATGATAGAACGAAATGATTAAAAAAAGCGAGGGTGCAACACGAAAGACTCCCTAAGTAAATAAAGTCCTCGTGTTGCCTCCTGATCCCGAGATGTCAATTAAAAAATAGAAATTATAGAAAAATAAGAAAAGAAAAAAGAAAACAACAAAATGAATAAACAAACAAAGAATGAAAGGGAAAGATAGAGTGAAATGATTTAATTAAATAATTAATTAAAAATAATTATAAATATACGTAACGAAATATTGATAAAAAATAAACAAATAAAAAAGTTAAATCACTATGTTCGAACAGCGTGGAATAGCGAACGTGAAAAATCAAAAATTAATGAAAAAATGCGAGAGTGCAACACGAGGACTTCCCAGGAGGTCACCGTTCCTAGTACTACTCTCACTCAAGCACGCTTTGTTGAAGTCTACCAAGTTGATAGAGATTTTGATAATGGACAAGCACTTATGACTATTCTACCTCTGTTGCACATTTTGATATTTTTTGTGTAATTTTAGAATAATGTGAAAGCCTTGAACACACACACAAATACCTTTATAAGTCAACTTGACCTCCTAGTGTAGTCGACTACCCCTTCTATAGTCGACTTGCAAAAACCCCTAGTCGACTAGATGTTTCTAAAACAAATGACCCAAGTATCTGTTTGTTATCTGTCATGAAACTTAGTCGACTTGACATTCATGTATAGTCGACTAACAGATACCCTAGTCGACTATAGTATTTTCCAAGTCGACTAATTCCCTCTACAAAAATTTCCTTACTCTCTGTTTCTGTCTGACATCAAACTTAGTCGACTTTCCCTCTATCTATAGTCAACTAACACCTTATATAGTCGACAACTATGCCTATATAGTCGACTACATTCAGTTTTCCAGAAACTAAGTATCTGTATCAGCCAACATATAGTCGACTTACCCCTTGTTGTAGTCGACTAATCTTTGGAATTTTTGTTCTTCTAGTCGACTAATCTTCTGTCCAAGTCGACTAATGGCAGTTGACAACTGCTGTGCAGTTGGTGAATTCTGGTGTGTTAACCAACGTTTTAAATTTCAAATTTGGCCTGATAACTACCCTAACTTACTATGGATTTCACCTATAAATAGGGGTATTGTCCTAGGGCCAAGGCATCAATTAAAATCCAAAGTTTTCAGCCTAAAACTCTGTCCAAAAATTCTGTTTTCTGAAAACCTGTTTCACTTTCAGTTTCTTCACCACATTCCAAACTCCATTGTGAAGATTTCTGAAATTCCTCCTATAAGAAACCTTGTCCACAAGCACATTCAAATTCAAGGCTTATAGGATCATTGTAATCATTCAAAGAAGATCATTGTACAAGGGCGTCTTCTTGGAGTAGAAGAAAGTTGTACAAGGTGTTTTGTTCTCTTGGTGTAAAGAGGAGTTGTGCATATTTGGCAAAGGGAGTTTGTCAAGTGGTGTACAAGGTATTGGTTGTGGGTGTACACAAATAAAGAAAGGAAAATCTCAAGCGGTTTGCTTGGGGACTGGATGTAAGTCACAAGGACCGAACCAGGATAACTCTCTTGTCTTTGCATTTGAATTTTCTGAGTTTATCTTGTGAATAATTTATTTCCTGCAAGTAGTTTGATTTAAATTTTTATAAACACTATTCACCCCCCCTCTAGTGTTTGTGTTGCTTTGATTATAGATCCTACTTTTGGTATCAGAGCAGTTTCAAGGCAACAACCATACGAGGATGGCAACGGAGTTCCCTTCATCATAATTCAAAGAAGGACATTCTACACAACGTCCACCGCTATTTGACGAATCCAACTACAATTATTGGAAGTGTAGAATGAAGATCTACTTGCAATCGCTCAACTACAAACTTTGGAACATCGTAGAAGCATCATACACCAAGCCAACAACCAACTACAACGCTTGGAGTGAAGATCAAAAGAAGAATGTGAATCTTGATGCCAAGGCGATGAATGCTCTATTTTGTGCCTTAACCAAAGAAGAGTTCAACCGTGTGTCAACATCCACTTCTGCACATCAAATATGGCATACTCTTCAGGTAACACACGAAGGCACAAATAAAGTTAAGGAATCTAAAATATATGTTCTTGTCCACAGGTTTGAATTATTCAAAATGAAGGAAATGAAACCATATCCGAAATGGTTACAAGATTCACCGACATTACCAATTCATTAGCATCCCTTGGAAAGGACTACACCCAAGTTGAAAGAGTTCGTAAGATCCTTCGTGCACTCACACCAGAATGGGAGAAGAAGACAACCGCAATTGAAGAAGTGAATGATCTCTCAACTATGACATTAGAAAATCTAATCGGTAATCTAATGGCATATGAAGTGCAGTTAGAAGATAGGCAGAAGGACGAACAACAACATTCCAAGAAGAAAGTACTTGCCTTCCATACAACCTCAGATATGGACAATTCGGATGACGATAAAGAAGAAATGGCAATGCTTTCAAGAAAGTTCAAAAGGTTCTTAAAACAAGGTAAGTTTAAAAAGAATAAAGATACTAACGATAATCCTACTTGTTTTAAGTGTAACAAACCAGGCCACATAAAGAAGGATTGCCCATTGATGAAATCAAAAGGACACTTCAAGAATTTCAATAAGTTCAACAAGAAGAAGAAAGCCTTCCAAGCAACATGGGATGATAGCTACTCATCTTCCTCTGACGAAGAAGAAGCAACTGAAACCGCCAATATCTGCTTCATGGCCCAAGAAGATGAGGTACAAGATTATGATGAATTATTAGAAGCCTTTAATGAACTTTTAATAATTTCAAAAATGAAAAGATTAAAAATAAATTTTTATAAGGAAAATGAAAGACTCATTAATGAAAATGCAAGTGTTGTTTCTCAAACATCTTCTATAAGTTCTCAAAAAGAAGATTTTGAAAAGTTATTGCATCTTTAAAAAGGGATAATGAAATTTTCTTAAAAGAGAATTCTTTACTTAAAAAGGAAACTATTTCTTTAAATTCTAGAATTACTATTTTAGATAAAGACATGACTAGTTTCAAAATTAAGTATGAAGATCTTTTGAAAAATGTAACTAAATTTAATAAAGGAAAAGAGAATTTAAATATGTTATTATCTTCTCAAAAATGTCTAACAATCATTTTGGTCTTGGTTTTTCAAAAGATAAGATTTATAAACCTACTCATGTTGGTCTTGGATTTTCAAAAACCAATTTTGTAAAATCTACACATCTTCATAATAATAATCCATACAATTCTTTTGTAAAAGAAATTCTATTTTAAAAAGAATTAGATGCAAATATATGGGGTTCCTAAGAATCTAAATAATGTTGATAAAAATGTTTACATTGCATGTTATATACATGATGTATGTGATTCTGATAACTATGTTTATACTAACAAGTGGAAACTAAATTCCAATTGACTAACAAGTGGAAACCAAATTCCAATTGGATTTGGGTTCCTAAAGGCTAATCTTTTTTGGACCCTATCATGATGGGTACCATACAAATTGTTTTATCTTATAGGTACCTTATAAAGAAATGTGGATACTTGATAGTGGGTGTTCCAAACACATGACTGGACACATTCAACTACTGTCTTCCGTTCAAATCAAAAAGGGAGGTACAGTGATATTTGGAGACAATAACAAAGGAAAGGTTATTGGTACCGGCATAGTTGGTAACATTTCAAAACCCCTTATTGAAAATGTTCTTTTGGTAAGAGGTTTAAAACACAATGTATTAAGTATTAGTCAATTATGTGATAAGGGTTATAAAATTATTTTTGAAAAAGATGCATGTCTTATTTATGATACTAACATGAAAGATATTTTGTTTAAAGGTTTTCGTAATAATAACATTTATGAGTTATTAATAACATGCATATCATCTAATGATAATTTATGTTTACTTGCTTCTAATATAATGATTATTTTTTATGGCATAAAAGATTTGTCATTTGAATATGAAAACTATTTCTAAGATTTCTAAATTTGATTTAGTTAAAGGTCTTCCAAAAATATCTTTTAAAAAGGATTATTTTTGTGATTCTTGTCAATTAGGAAAACAAGTTAAATCATCTTTTAAATCTAAAGATTTAGTTTCTACCAATAGACCTTTAGAACTGTTGTATTTGGATTTATTTGGTCCTACTCGTGTTTCTTCTTTAACAAGAGTAGATATATTTTTGTTATTGATGATGATTATTCACGTTTTTCATGGGTAATTTTTCTAAAAAATAAAAATGATACTTTAATGAATTTGCAAGTTTTTGTAAAAGAATTCAAAATCAAAAGTCTTTAAACATAGTCACTATTCGAAGTGATCATGGAGGAGAATTTGAAAATGAATCTTTTTTAAATTTCTGTGATAAGTATGGTATTGCACATAACTTCGCATTTCCTAGAGCATCTCCTCAAAATGGTGTTGTGGAGAGAAAGAATAGGACTTTGCAAGAATGTTCTAGAACTATGCTTATGGACAGTAAATTACCAAAATATTTTTGGGCTGAAGCTATTGCTACTGCATGTTATGTTTTAAATCGTGTGCTTATTCGACCTATTTTAAACAAAACATCTTATGAATTGTTTTATAATAGGATTCCAAAAGTTTCTTACTTTAAGATTTTTGGATGTAAATGCTTTATCTTAAATACAAAAGATGCTTTAGATAAATTTGATGCTAGATCCAATGAAGGTGTTTTTGTTGGATACTCTACTCAAAGTAAAGCATATAGAATATTTATAAGAAAATATTTACTATTGAAGAATCATTACATGTTAAATTTGATGAATCCTTGACTAAGCCTATTTCTAATATTTCTCCACATGATGATGATCATATCATAGATACTCCTATTGATAATATTGTTATATCTTCTGTTGATACTAACATTTCTAAGGATGATGAGACTCCTACCGAGTTACCAAAAGCATATGTTGAAGTAAGAAATCATCCACATGATTTGGTTATTGGAGATATAAATCAAGGCGTTCAGACGAGATCCAAGTTGAACTACATGACAAAAATTGCCTTCATATCACTCATTGAACCAAAAAATATCAAAGAAGCATGTGTGGATGATTTTTGGACAATTTCCATGCAAGAAGAGTTGAACCAATTTGTCAGAAATGATGTTTGGGATCTTGTATAACGTCCTACTGATCATCCAGTCATCGGTACCAGATGGGTCTTTAAGAACAAACTTGATGAATCAGGTGAAGTCATTAAGAACGAATCAAGGTTAGTAGCACAAGGATACAATCAAGAAGAATGTATTGATTTTGATGAAACTTATGCACCAGTATCTAGGCTTGAATCTATTCGTATTTTACTTGCTTTTTCTTCTTTTATGAATTTTAAACTTTATCAAATGGATGTTAAAAGTGCCTTTTTAAATGGAATTATTAAGGAAACTGTTTATGTTGAACAACCTCCAGGTTTTGAACATGAAAAATTTCCAAACCATGTTTTTAAACTTAAGAAAGCTTTATATGGTTTAAAACAAGCACCTCGTGCTTGGTATGATAGATTAAAAAGTTTTCTTTTAAATTCTGATTTTAAGATGGGAAGAGCATATATAACTCTCTTTATTAAACATGTTAATAAAGATATCTTAATCATTCAGATATATGTTGATGATATTTTATTTGGATCTACTAATGATAATCTTTGTCAAGAATTTTCTAAGACCATGCAGAGTGAATTTGAGATGAGCCACATGGGCGAACTTACTTACTTTCTCGGTCTGCAAATAAAGCAAATGAAGGATGGAATCTTCATTTCCCAGTGCAAGTATGCAAAGGAACTTCTAAAAAGATTTGGCATGAAAAATTCTGGTCATAAGAATACTCCCATGAGTACGACTACATTTTTAGACAAAGATGAAAATGGTAAGAATGTTGATCAGAAACTCTATCGAGGTATGATTGGTTCTTTACTATATATTACTTCAAGTAGACCTGATATTATGTTCAGTGTATGCTTATGTGCTCGATATCAGTCAAATCCTAAGGAATCACATCTTAAAGCAATGAAAAAGATTTTTCGATATCTAAATAACACAATCAATTATGGTTTATTTTATCCAAAATCAAGCACATTTGATTTACTATCATATAGTGATGCTGATTTTGCTGGATGTAAATCTGATCGGAAGAGTACTTGTGGTACTTGTCATTTTTTGGGACATTCACTAGTATCATGGTTCAGTAAAAAGCAAAATTCTGTATCATTATCAACAACCGAGGCAGAATATATTGCTACTAGTGTTGCATGTGCTCAAATTATATGGATGAAACAAACCTTACTATATTATGACATGTCTATCACAAACTCACCTATTATGTGTGATAATACCAGTGCTATTAATTTATCTAAAAATCCAGTTCATCATTCACGTACTAAGCATATTGATATTAGACATCATTTTCTACGTGATCATGCTTTAAAAGGTGATATTTCTTTAAATTTTATATCAACTGATAATCAAATTGCATATATATTCATAAAGCCTCTTAAAGAAGATACTTTTATGAAATTTCGAAGAGATTTGGGTATTTGCAATTTTTCTGATTTTTAAATATTTTTTCAGAAAATTTTCAAAGGCATTTTTACATAATTAGTCGACTTACTAATACTTATTAGTCGACTTATATAGAACCTAGTCGACTTGACAGTGCCCCAGTCGACTAATTTGCATCAACAGAGACATGGATTTTTTATTTTTAAAAACTTAGTCGACTATAATAATTTACTAGTCGACTAGTCAATGTATTAGTCGACTAGTACCAATCCTTAAGTCGACTAATCCTGTGAAAACCTGTGATCTGTTTTCGGTTTTTATTTTTCGAAACCCGACCCGTATACTTAAGTTGTGGATCTGATATCACTCTATTTTAATCCTAACCATTGCTCTCACTCTAGGTTTGATACCAACCATTAATTCTTCCCTTTCCCTCAAAAAAAACCCTAGATTTCCCCAATTTCTTTCTTCCAGCCGAAGCCTTCAGTCGACTTCAGGACAAACTGCAGCAGTCTTCAGCAGTGAACTCTACTCCTCTTCCTCTTCAAATTCTTGGTAAAATCCTTGCAATCTCTGAAATTTTCTTTCATTTCTTGTGTTATATTCCTTCAATTTCAGTTCTTAACATGTCTAGGTCAAAGAAAACTAAGTTCACACCATCTTCTTCCTCTTCACAAGTTGATTTTAGGGCGTTTCTAAAAATTCTGCCCTAGAAGAGGATTTCATTAGACTTTCTTCCTTAGAAATTCTACCCGGTAGATTTGTTAAATATGAGGACTTTTATGATTATGACATTGTCTCATATTTACAAAATAGTGGTCTTATTCACATGTTTTCTACGGATTCTAGGCAAGGCTATTATCCGTTCTTAATCCACTTGTTTTATACTAATTTAACCTTTGAAGATAATGAGGATGATGTCCATATTTATTCATTGGTTAAAGGTATTAACATCAAATTATCTCCTAAATCCATAGGCCGTATCTTGTCAATTCCTTATAACGGTCTCTTAATAAATGATATTGATATGGATGATGAAGAAGTCTTATCTAGTATCTTTCTTCCTGGACAAGGATCACCTATGACGAACAACAAATTGAAACCAATTCCCCGTCTCATAGGTCGTATCCTTGCATACAATATTTGCCCTAAAACTGGGAGCTATAACTACTATTCACGAGAGTTAGCTACTTATGTCTATGCAATTATGGCTGGCCTCAATGTCAATTGGGCAAAAATTATCTTTGATACTATAGTTAAGTCTCATACCTCCTTCCTTCCTTATGGAGCTTTTTTGACACACGTATTTCGAAAATTTCACATTGATCTTGATTCTGAAACTAGTGTCGTCAAGGTATTCGAACCGTTTGATCGTGCCGTTCTTCACCGTATGAAACTTACTGATATTCCTCATCCTCCTCCACAACAACCCTCTTCACCTCCAAAAGTTCCACTCAACCTCCTTCTTCTTCTACCCAACCTCCTTTCACTGAACCACCCTCATCACAACCACCTCCTTCTTATACTGATGCCTTCTACAATTCAGTGTCTGTTGAGATTGCCTCTCTTCATGCCCAACAACAAGTTCTTCAAAACTCTCAGACTCAAGCGCTTGAAAATCAGTCTTTATTGATGACTCGGTTTGAGCATATGCAACTCCAGATGGACTCATTTGCATCCACTCAAACAGAGATTCTGAACCTCCTCAAGACACATTTTCCCCCACCTCCTCCTCCCGGATCTGACCTTTGAAGATTATGGCGTTGGCGTTTCTACATGTTTTTTTTTGCTTTTGCAGTTTTTTGCATTTTATTGTATTTTTCTGCTTTAAAACTCTTTTAATGTGTATTTCTGTATGAAAACAATGTATGTTCATGTTTGTTTTCTGCTTTTCGTTAATGACAAAGGGGGAGAACTCTGTGTTCTGTTGAAAATCTATTGTGTTAAGTTCTGTTACATATTTCTGTGTTTTTTGTGTTCTGTTGTATGTTATGTTCATGTGTGTTTTGTTTCTATGCTATGTTATGTTTGTTATGTTCCATATCTGTTATGTTCCATATATGCAACAAAAATATCTGTTATGTTCCATATCTGCAACAAAAATTCTGTGGAACACATTATCTGCACAAAAATTCTGTTTAAAAATTTCTGTGTTATGGCAAGAGATTGACATATGTGTGTCATCATCAAATATATATGTTATGGATACTGACATATGGCAATGCAGGGGAAACTTAACACTCTCTGCAGGGGCAAACAAGAATACTTGATTATATATATATATATATATATATATCATTTGTTATAACCTATCTACTGCAGGGGGAGTTTTGCTGCAGGGGGAGTTATCATAAACACAAGTTGTCATCATCAAAAAGGGGGAGAATGTTGAAGTCTACCAAGTTGATAGAGATTTTGATGATGGACAAGCACTTATGACTATTCTACCTCTGTTGCACATTTTGGTATTTTTTGTGTAATTTTAGAATACTGTGAAAAGCCTTGAACACACACACAAATACCTTTAGAAGTCGACTTGACCTCCTAGTGTAGTCGACTACCCCTTCTATAGTCGACTTGCAAAAACCCCTAGTCGACTAGATGTTTCTAAAACAAATGACCCAAGTCTCTGTTTGTTATCTGTCATGAAACTTAGTCGACTTGACATTCATGTATAGTCGACTAACAGATACCCTAGTCGACTATAGTATTTTCCAAGTCGACTAATTCCCTCTACAAAAATTTCCTTACTCTCTGTTTCTGTCTGACATCAAACTTAGTCGACTTTCCCTCTATCTATAGTCGACTAACACCTTATATAGTCGACTACATTCAGTTTTCCAGAAACTAAGTATCTGTATCAGCCAACATATAGTCGACTTACCCCTTGTTGTAGTCGACTAATCTTTGGAATTTTTGTTCTTCTAGTCGACTAATCTTCTGTCCAAGTCGACTAATGGCAGTTGACAACTGCTGTGCAGTTGGTGAATTCTGGTGTGTTAACCAACGTTTCAAAATTCAAATTTGGCCTGATAACTACCCTAACTTACTATGGATTTCACCTATAAATAGGGGTATTGTCCTAGGGCCAAGGCATCAATTAAAATCCAAAGTTTTCAGCCTAAAACTCTGTCCAAAAATTCTGTTTTCTGAAAACCTGTTTCACTTTCAGTTTTTTCACCACATTCCAAACTCCATTGTGAAGATTTCTGAAATTCCTCCTATAAGAAACCTTGTCCACAAGCACATTCAAATTCAAGGCTTCTTCTTGGAGTAGAAGAAAGTTGTACAAGGTGTTTTGTTCTCTTGGTGTAAAGAGGAGTTGTGCACATTGGCAAAGGGAGTTTGTCAAGTGGTGTACAAGGTATTGGTTGTGGGTGTACACAAATCAGGAAAGGAAAATCTCAAGCGGTTTCCTTGGGGACTGGATGTAGGTCACAAGGACCGAACTAGGATTACTCCCTTGTCTTTGCGTTTGAATTTTCTGAGTTTATCTTGTGAATAATTTATTTCCTGCAAGTAGTTTGATTTAAATTTTTATAAACACTATTCACTCCCCCCTCTAGTGTTTGTGTTGCTTTGATTATAGATCCTACACGCTTTACTGCGGAGTTCTGATGGGATCCTGTGCACTAGTGCTGGTATGATCGCACCCGTCCAAAATAGGTACGCCTTTCTACTTAACCTCTATGACTCAAACAAAAGAAAGCTCTCGCAAAGCACGCTATGGGCCATCCTAGTTCTTGGACGTGTTAAGGTATGGAAAGATCGAATGAACATATTTTTGTCTGTTAAGCTATGGAACTTAGTTGTTTGTTTTAGTCACAGAGGTTAAGTAGTACTAGGATGGGTGACCTCCTGGAAAGTCCCAGCGTTCTTAAATTATGTTTGAACAGCATGGAATAGCGAACGTGAAAATCAAAAAATAAATAAAAAAAAAGCAAGAGTGCAACACGAAGACTTCCCAAGAGGTTACCCATCATAGTACTACTCTCGCCCAAGCACGCTTAACTGCGGAGTTCTAATAGGATCCGGTGCACTAGTGCTGGTATGATCGTACCCGTCCAAAGTGGGTACGCCTATCTACTTAACCTCTGTGACTAAGCGAAAGAAAGCTCCCGCAAGGCACGCTATAGGCCATCGGCGGGGCCCGCCTTCCTAATAGCCCTTGATGTTAATTAAAATAAATATAAATTATAGAAAAACAAGAAAAGGAAAAATAAAAATAAAAAACAAAATGAATAAATAAATAAAACCAGGGAATAGGGAAAGATCGAGTGAAAAGATTTAATTAAATAATTAATTATAAATTAATTTTAAATATACTTAACGAAATATAGATTAAAAGAAAAGCAAGATAAAAAAGTTAAATCACTATATTGGAACCTCGTGGAATAGCGAACGTAGAAATTAAAATATAAGTGAAAAAGTAAGGGTGCAACACGAGGACTTCCCATCCTAGTACTACTCTCGCCCAAGCTCGCTTAACTGTGGAGTTCTGTGAGATCCGGTGCACTAGTGTTG
Source organism: Agave tequilana (assembly GCA_038442645.1). Taxonomy (NCBI): domain Eukaryota; kingdom Viridiplantae; phylum Streptophyta; class Magnoliopsida; order Asparagales; family Asparagaceae; genus Agave; species Agave tequilana. Next base: position 20,997 of record JAVJIF010021264.1, read on the forward strand.
GTATGATAACATCCATCCAAGATTGCTTTGCCTTCCTACTTAAACGATGGGACTAACAAAGAAGGTATCTCACGGGGCCCGCTAGGGGCCGTCGACGTGGCCTTCCTGGCTAGTATCCCGAGATGTCAATTAAAAAATAAAAATTATAGAAAAATAAGGAAAGAAAAAAGAAAAAAACAAAATTAATAAACAAACAAAGAATGAAAAGGGAAGATAGAGCGAAACGATTTAATTAAATAATTAATTAAAAAATAATTATAAATATACGTAACGAAATATTGATAAAAAATAAACAAAATAAAACAGTTAAATCACTATGTTCGAACAGCGTGGAATAGTGAACGTGAAAAATCAAAAAATAAATGAAAAAATGCGAGAGTGCAACACGAACTTCCCAGGAGGTCATCGTTCCTAGTACTACTCTCGCCCAAGCACGCTTAACTGCGGAGTTCTAATGGGATCTAGTGCACTAGTGCTGGTATGATCGCACCCGTCCGAAGTGGGTACGCCTTTCTACTTAACCTCTGTGACTAAACAAATATACGCCTTTTTTATTTTGAGCTTCCATTAAAATTATACATGAATAACTAAGCACAATAATTGAATGCAAGATATAAACAAGGAGATAGAGAGAGGACTAGCGAATAAAAGATCCGAGTGAAGGTATCTCGCGGTGAACAAGCTATAATTCTATTAAGTGGGTGGAGTGAAAAGTAATTTAAACCCACTAGGATCCGGTGAGATTGGACAAGCTTCGTGTTATTGTGTTTTGGGCGAGAAAAGCCTACTTATAACGGATTGAGTGAAAGGATGATGGGATTGCTAGTACAAAAATCATCCTTTCACTCAAATTAATAAACAACACGTTTTAAATTCTGTACGGGTACTGTGATTGGTTTGCCTTAGTCATAAATCGCTACTTTTTATACAAATTTAGTGGAATTGACGTCAGCGTGTTCATTCCCTGTTCAAAATAGTACTACCGTGCACTAGTGTTCGATTTTGTTAGTATTGCGTTACATTGACTATATCGATGAGGACGATTAAAAAATTAATAGTGTGACTAATAAAGAAAGCTTTCGCAAGGCACGCTATGGGCCATCGGTGGGGCCCGCCTTCCTTTCACAATGTTTAATTAAATATGGGATGGGTGCGATCATACTCCGCAAGTGTATTGTTTGTACACGAAAGACATTTAAAAACCATAGCGTGTCCACCCATATTATTAATCAGTGAAAGAAGGTATCTCATAGAGCCCGCTAGGGGCCGTCGGCGTGGCCTTCCTGGCTAGTATCCCGAGATGTCAATTAAAAAATAGAAATTATAGAAAAATAAGGAAAGAAAAAAGAAAAAAACAAAATTAATAAACAAACAAAGAATGAAAAGGGAAAGATAGAGCAAAACGATTTAATTAAATAATTAATTAAAAAATAATTATAAATATACGTAACGAAATATTGATAAAAAATAAGCAAAATAAAAAAGTTAAATCACTATATTCGAATCTCGCTTTTGCCATAATTGAGGTTAATATATCGAAAGTGGACTAACAAAGATGGTATCTCGCGGGGCTAGAGCAAAAGGTCCCTATTTCGCTCTATATTTCGTTAAGTTTCTTTTGTTTGTCTAGTCAAACGTCCCACTTAAACGCTACTAATTGCAGGAATTAAGTAGCCCTTCCTAGCACCTAGTACTAGGCACGCCGTCCACTCTCAACATTTCTTAGTGTTACTAGTTATCTCGCGGACTATATCTGGTATTTCGCGGATACCACGATTGCTATTCCACAGGATTGGTTTGCCAAGCGGTTGGGTTATAAAAGGAAATTATAACCGACAGAACCCTCTAATTTAACCCATACTAGCACAGGCTACTATACCGGTATCTCAGTTATTTCACCCTCGCTTAACATAATTTCTAGTTAAGCGAGGGTGAAATAACTGAGATATCGGTATACCCGATCAGGTATGAATAAATTAAATATACCACGTTCACCGGATAAATTAATTAAAAATATATTTGTTTTTTGTTTATCCGGTGTACACAAGCAAGGTATTCCAGGTACGTGTTATTTAAGCTTAGTACTACTAGCGGGCATTGTCTGTGGTATAATTACTATACCCTTAACTATTTAATTAAATCTGGGACTAACAAAGAAGGTATCTCACGGGGGCCGCTAGGGGCCGTCGGCGTGGCTTTCCTGGCTAGTATCCCGAGATGTCAATTAAAAAATTAGAAATTATAGAAAAATAAGAAAAAAAAGAAAAAAAACAAAATTAATAAACAAACAAAGAATGAAAAGGGAAAGATAGAGAGAAAACGATTTAATTAAATAATTAATTAAAAAATAATTATAAATATACGTAACGAAATATTGATAAAAAATAAGCAAAATAAAAAAGTTAAATCACTATATTCGAATCTCGCTTTTGCCATATGTAACGCCCCGATTCCACGGATACGGGGACGTCACTGCGACGTACATACGTAGGTCAAAAGGTACCCCCACGTATATACGCTAAGCATAAAAGTACAATAAGGAAACAGAGTACAACACAAAGCGTGGTGTATACATATGCCAACTCACAAGATACCAGTACAAAGTTATACAAACTATGATAAAGTAATACACTTTACAAGTGTTATTCATCATATCCAAGTCCAAAAGAACATATACAAAGATATACACAAGGTGCTCACGTAAGAGATGGAGACTCGTGAGCCAAAAGGAAAAGTACGGGACGAGGGAACTAGAGCTGGTCGGCCTGCTCACTGAAGTATGCCTGATCTTCCGTGGAAGGATCCACTTCGTCCCAGGTCTCAGAATCTGAATATGCAAATCCAAGGAATCAAGACATAATAACAACAAGCTATGGCCAAGAGGCTAAGTCGCATGAATAAAGAAGATGGAACAATATAAGGGATATCGTCTAACAGTTATGAAAAGCAAGAATAGATAAAGTCGTACAATAGATCCACAATTAATGTCTTATTATTATTACTTGTTTTACTATGATATCTAGCTATGTGACCCAGCGTCCCAGTACACATAGATCCATATCCTAGCAAAGCAAGGTTGTTATTGGAAACCAGCGGTTGTATCGACAAACTATGTTTACAATGGACCCTGTACATGCCCGGGATAACGGTCCAGGATTGTTCCGTTGCTTGGTGACGGAAGCCAGCCGCTAGGCTATTCAGGAGGGACTTATGTATGCCCTTATCAAGATGGTACCAGTAATACAGGGAGCAAGCACTCCCCTCGGTCCCCTGGAGGCCCACAGGTCAGACCGGAAACATGGGTTGCACAACACTCCTAAAAGCCACTGTAAACACGAACACATCGATATCCGCATGTCTTCCCCCAGACCCAATGTAAGTTGTCTATTTTATACAAAAGTCGAGTCTATCATGCTTGATTTTAAGAGATGGCATGATAAGTGGAGATATTCACTATCTAACAATTTATGAAGTAAGAATTACAATAACAAGTCATGGAGTATCAAGAAGTAATGTCCATCAGGTAGCATGTCATGTATATCAATAATGAAGCATAAACATGAACCATGTATCACATGTATATAGAGGTTAATATCCAAAATCAGAAAAGGAAACAACTAAGTTAAATAGTCAGAATTAGTCGACTAGGTGGGAGATTAGTCGACTAATAAGGGTCTTCAGTCGACTAATGGTCCGCAGGAGTCGACTAAAGTGGTTTTCCAGAGAGTTTGGTAGTCGACTTGGGTTGGAAGGGTAGTCGACTAGAGTGAACTATAAGTCGACTAATTGATACGCAAGTCGACTACTAAATCTGTGATATAGAAAATTGGGATTTATTTCAGGGACATGTTAGTCGACTAAGGTACTATGTGTAGTCGACTAGAGGTCTCAAGTCGACTAATAGGATTAGGATAAGTCGACTAGGGTTGAGAGTTGGTATTTTTGGTTCAAGGAAAATTAGTCGACTAGGGGTCAAAATGTAGTCGACTAGGGGGGTCTAGTCGACTGGTAATAAGGGGCTAGTCGACTAAAACTGTGAAAATCAGAAAAGCTACGTTTCAGAACCAAGGGTTAGTCGACTAGTTCCTAGGGTAAGTCGACTAATACTGGGAAAAACAGAAAACAGAATAGAATTTCTGATGGTTGTTTGATGGCTAAAAATACGATTTTTATGGCACAAGTGAACATGAATGATCAACACAAGTATACAAGGAAGTAGTCTAGTCTTGGTGAGTAAAGATACTCACTTGGAATGGTTATTTGAAGGTTCTACGAGTCTTGAAGGATCGTTTGTCGACGATGTCACCAACTAGGTCTTTGGCGATACCTCCGACGAAGTGAGATGCGATCCAAATCCAAGAGTTGTGGTAGCTTGAGATGGAGAGGAAAACCTTGAGATGGAAGAGGGAAAGTGTGAAGGCTCAATTCTTGATGAAGTGAAGAAAAGAGAAAAGAAATGTAAAGGAAGGATTTATATAGGATTTGATTTTTGTAAAGGAATGCAAATAAGGAATTGGTGAGGGGTTTTGTGCAAATGAGGGAGGATGGGGGTTTCTCCCTTGGCCAATGGTGGCCGGCCATGGAAGAGAGAGAAAAGGGAGGCATTAATGGGGAAGGGTGTGGAAAATTTTAGATATTTTGGAAAGAAGATATTTTGAGAATTTGGTGGAAGGAAAGAAAAATTAAAGAAAAGGAAAAAGGAAAAGAATTGATAAAATGAAGATATTTTCTTGATCTTGGAAAATGGAAATATCGGAAACACAGGTTCCCGGGTTAAAGTCGGAAGTACGGAAAACATTTCGGAAATACCGAAATCGTCCTGATTTCGAGTATCTCGGAACGACTCGTAATTTTCACCAAAAATCCATAATAATATATAAAGACTCATATTGAAATCCGTTTTAAGAAATACCTTATAATTTAAAGCTAAAATCTCGGAACCAGTAAAATACCGACTCCGTTCGAATTTTCATAAAATTATAAAATTCTCAGAAAAAGTATTTAAGTAGGGAATATGATTCTAAGAAATAAAGTCTAAAGGACTATCTTGAAATTCCTAACTGTTTGGAAGATAAAAATTCGGGAATCGATCAGCTACACTGGTCGACACCGGTTTTGAAGAAATTCATTTTAATTTTAGAAAATTCCAGAAATTCACCTAAATTCTGATATATTAGGAAATGATATTTGAAATTGAAATTGGTCAAATACGGGAAGTAAATCGGAAAATACGGTCGAAAAGCTGAATACGCAACTAAGTACGTATTACAGAAACGGGGTATTACAATCTACCCACCTTACAAAAATTTCGTCCTCGAAATTTCATAAGGTGAAAGGTAATAGGAATGGTAATAGATAGATAAGGCTAGGAAGAAAGATAACAATAGAAAAGAGTAAAAGGAAAGAGTTTTACCAATCAAGATGAGAAGAGTTGAGGATAACGCTCTCGGATGACGTCCTCTCGTTCCCATGTGGCCTCTCCTGGCGCATGGCGATTCCAAGACACCAACACTAAAGGTATGGCTTTGTTCTTCAGTGTCTTCACACCTATCCAAGATGGCCATTGGCTGCTCCTGATATGATAAATCCGGTTGTAGCTCCAGTTCGGAATGATCCAAAATATGGCTGTCATCCTTAACATACTCCTCAACTGAGACACGTGGTAAACATTATGAACTCCGTCCAACGATGGCGGCAACGCCAATCGATAAGACACATCTCCTACTCGATCCAATATCTCGAATGGGCCGATATATCTCGGACTTAGTTTCCACGGGTGCCGAACCGGATCACTCCTTTGGTAGGTGAAATCTTCAAGAACACATGATCTCCAACTCCGAATTCCAATGGCCTCCTCTGCAAATCTGCCCAGCTCTTCTGCGACTCTGAGCTGCCTTGAGATGATCTCTGATAACTCTAACTTTCTCTGTGGTCTGGATCAGAACCTCTGGCCCCAAAAGACTCCTCTCACCGACTTCATCCCAACAAATCGGTGACCTGCACTTCCTCCCATACAGAGCCTCAAAAGGTGCCATCTTGATACTTGCCTGATAGCTGTTGTTATAAGAAAACTCAGCCAAGTGAAGATGGTCTTCCCATGAGCCCCTGAACTCAATCATGCAGGCTCTAAGCATGTCTTCGAGGATCTGGATGGTCCTCTCAGATTGTCCGTCTGTCTGAGGATGATAGGCTGTACTGAACTTCAGACGAGTTCCCAGACTCTCTGGAGACTCTCCCAGAAATGAGATCTGAATCTGGTATCTCTATCTGATACAATACTGACTGGAACTCCATGCAGACGAACTATCTCCTTCACATACTTATCTGCCAGAACCTCTGTCGTCTGACCTACCGGAATGGTATGAAGTGGGCCGACTTGGTGAGACGATCAATAATGACCCACACAGCATTATTACCTTTGGGACTACGAGGTAATGCTGTGACAAAGTCCATAGTGATATGCTCCCACTTCCATTCGGGTATTGGCAAAGGTTGAAGAAGTCCAGCTGATCTCTGATGCTCAATCTTTATCTGCTGGCACACCAAGCACTTAGCTACAAACTGAGCTATCTCTCTCTTCATTGCATTCCACCAAAAGTGCTTCTTCAAGTCCTGGTACATCTTGTTTCCTCCTGGATGTATAGAATAGGCTGAACTGTGTGCTTCCTCCAGAATCTTTTGTCTAACTTCCCCTTTGGGAACACAAAGTCTACCTCCAAAATACAATGCACCATCCGGACGAATACAGATATCCGTCCTCAATCCAGCCTCTACCTGAGCTCTGAATGTCTGAAGTCTGGGGTCCTCCTTCTGAGCTTCCTTGATCTCTTCTATCAATGAAGACTGGATCTGCAAGGTCATAAGCTGTCCTGTCCTCTCAGCTCCTCGAACCACCATCAAGTCCAATCTGATAAAGTCCTGAATCAACTCCTTCTGCTGAGTGATCTGGACTAGCACTCTGTTCTCTGGCATCCTGCTCAGGGCATCGGGAACTGTATTGACCTTGCCTGGATGATATTGCAAGTCAATGTCATAATCTGCCATAAGCTCCAGCCACCGCCTCTGCCTCATGTTCAGCTCTTTCTGTGAAAAGATATACTTGAGGCTCTTGTGATCTGTATATATCAGCACTCTATCTCCCAGAAGATAGTGCCTCCAAATCTTCAAGGCAAAGATCACTGCCGCCAACTCCAAGTCATGAGTTGGGTAATTCCTCTCATGAGGCTTCAATTGCCTAGATGCATATGCTATCACATGATCATGTTGCATAAGTACACACCCTAGGCCTTTACCTGATGCATCACTAAAGATGACCATCCCTCCTCTCCCTGAGGGAGTTCTCAAGATAGGAGCTGAAATGAGCTTCTGCTTCAACTGCTCGAAGGCTGTATCACACTCCTCTGTCCAAACATACCTTACTCCTTTCCGGGTGAGCTGGGTTAACGGAGCTGCAATCCGAGAGAAATCCTGGACGAAGCGTCTGTAATATCCAGCTAGTCCAAGAAAACTCTTTATCTCCGTCACCGTCCTCGGAACTGGCCAATCTTTCACTGCCTGGACTTTACTCGGATCAACTGAGACACCTTCTGCTGACACCATATGTCCAAGAAATGCTATACTGTCCAGCCAGAATTCACACTTGCTCCTCTTGGCATGAAGCTGCTCCTGCTGAAGTGTCTGCAACACAATCCTCAAGTGTTCAGCATGCTCCCTATAGTTCTTTGAATAGATCAAGATGTCGTCGATGAAAACAACAACGAACTGATCCAAGAAGGGTGAGAACACTCGGTTCATCAGTCCATAAACACTGCAGGGGCATTGGTGACTCCGAAAGGCATTACTAGAAACTCATAGTGGCCATATCGGGTCCTGAATGCCGTCTTCGGTATATCTTCCTTCTTCACCCTCAGCTGGTGGTAACCCGACTGTAAATCCAACTTGGAGAATACACGGGCTCCATGAAGCTGATCAAATAGATCATCAATCCTGGGGAGGGGATACTTGTTCTTGATGGTGACTTTGTTTAGTTCCCTATAATCAATACAAAGTCTCTTGCTACCATCCTTCTTATTCGCCAACAGTACTGGAGCTCCCCACGGTGAAGTACTTGGCCTGATCAATCCCTTATCTGAATACTCCTGCAGCTGCTTCTTCAGGATCTCCAATTCCGTCGGTGCCATCCGGTACGGAACCTTGGATATAGGGGCGGCTCCTGGAATAGTCTCGATGGAGAACTCAATCACCCTGACAGGTGGCAGTCCTGTGATCTCAGCAAACACCTCCGGGAATTCATCCCACACCGGCACCTTCTGCTTCTGAACCTCTGAAGTAGAAATCTGAGACTTTCCCTTGGTAGTCTTCGCTTCTCCACTAAACTGGAACTCTGGTTGAAGTGGAATTCTAAATTGATCTTCTTCTCCCTACAATCAATTATAGCATAGTACTGACTGAGCCAGGTCATGCCTAAGATTACGTCGTACCCCTTAGTGTCGAGTACGAGCATATCTATGGCCAAGACTTTATCACACAGTTCCACTGGACAATCAGTACACACTCTAGATGATATAACTATCCCATTCCCTGTACTTATCTCCCATTTGTGGTTTAAAACTTAACAGGTATAAATGTAAAGCCACAAATTTATCTGAGATGTAACAGTGGGATGCACCCGAATCAAATAAAGCGAGGACAGGTTTGAATAAACTCTGATGTTACCTGTAATCACCTCCTCTGAAGCCTCAACCTCCTCTGTTGTCAGGTTGTAAGCCTGGCCTCTGCCACGCCCTGCTGCAGTCCTACCTCCTCTCTGAACTGGGCGAATGGCATGCTGTGGAGGAAGGGGTGCTCTCCCCATCACCGGTCCCTGGCTTCTCTGCCCAAGAGGCCCTGGTACCGCCCGCTGTCCACTCGGTCCTGGAAGTGCTGGCAAGGTCTGGTTAACCATCCCCAATCTCCTGTGTGGACATGCCTCTATGGAGTGATCTCTGGCTCCACACACCAAGCACAGTCCATTTGCCCTCCGGCAAGTCTGTCGAGTGTGCCCTGGCTTCTGACAATGACTACAGAATACCAGTGGTTGGGCTGACTGATAAGGTGTTGGCCTGAAAGGTTGCCTCATCTGGATCTTCGCTGCTCTGAACGGGCCCCCTCTTCCCATGGGTACAAATGGTCGCTTCATGACCTGCTGTCTCATCTGATCCCCTTGCTCCTTCTCAAACCCACGCTCTACCTCCCTAGCGATGGTAAGAACCTCTGCATAGGTCTTCAGCTGCTGGGGCATCAGGTACATCTGAATCTTCATCTGTAGACCCTGCTGAAACCTGCTCGCTCGCTTCTCCTCGTCCGTTACCATATACGGCGCGAAGCGGCTCAGTCGAAGAAATTCCGCGGCATACTCGTCCACGGACTTGTTCCACTGCTGGAGCCTGATGAATTGCTCCTCCATATCTTTCTGCGCCGTAGCAGGGAAGAAACGGTTGAAAAACTCTTGGAGAAGGCATCCCAAGTAACGGGCTTCTCCAGTCTAGCCTCCTCTGCGAGCCACCAAGTTCTCGCAACATCCTTTAACTGAATCTTAGCTACCTCAACTTGGTTCTCTTGTGGGACACGGGCTGCGTTCAGTAGGTCTGTAGTGTCCGTCAACCATTGCTCAGCCTCCAATGGTTTCTCGTCTCCCGTGAAGATGGCCGGTTGCAGCCGTCGGAAGTCGGACACGTTCCCCGGCCTCTGCTCCTTCGGGGCTGCCAACTCCTGTCTAATGAGTTCGGTCTGCTGCTGCTGGTTCTCCATCTGCTGTTGCTGGTTTCCCAGCATAGTCTGAATGATTCTCAGGACATCAGCATTCTCTCCTCCTACGGGTCCATTGGGCACCTGCCCGATGTTGTTTCGGCCGATCGTCTCTCCATACCGTATGATAACTGGAATTGGAAACAAAGGAAAGGAGTTTAGGATACGAAGGAATTGATCAATGAAGGAATCAAGAAGGACTCTATAACTTTGTACATTGTAGCTGGCATAAGCAAATTACTAGAATTTGCCACTTGATTGTACTTTAGGTTTGAGAGCCTAGGCTCTGATACCAACCTGTAACGCCCCGATTCCACGGATACGGGGACGTCACTGCGACGTACATACGTAGGTCAAAAGGTACCCCCACGTATATACGCTAAGCATAAAAGTACAATAAGGAAACAGAGTACAACACAAAGCGTGGTGTATACATATGCCAACTCACAAGATACCAGTACAAAGTTATACAAACTATGATAAAGTAATACACTTTACAAGTGTATTCATCATATCCAAGTCCAAAAGAACATATACAAAGATATACACAAGGTGCTCACGTAAGAGATGGAGACTCGTGAGCCAAAAGGAAAAGTACGGGACGAGGGAACTAGAGCTGGTCGGCCTGCTCACTGAAGTATGCCTGATCTTCCGTGGAAGGATCCACTTCGTCCCAGGTCTCAGAATCTGAATATGCAAATCCAAGGAATCAAGACATAATAACAACAAGCTATGGCCAAGAGGCTAAGTCGCATGAATAAAGAAGATGGAACAATATAAGGGATATCGTCTAACAGTTATGAAAAGCAAGAATAGATAAAGTCGTACAATAGATCCACAATTAATGTCTTATTATTATTACTTGTTTTACTATGATATCTAGCTATGTGACCCAGCGTCCCAGTACACATAGATCCATATCCTAGCAAAGCAAGGTTGTTATTGGAAACCAGCGGTTGTATCGACAAAACTATGTTTACAATGGACCCCGTACATGCCCGGGATAACGGTCCAGGATTGTTCCGTTGCTTGGTGACGGAAGCCAGCCGCTAGGCTATTCAGGAGGGACTTATGTATGCCCTTATCAAGATGGTACCAGTAATACAGGGAGCAAGCACTCCCCTCGGTCCCCTGGAGGCCCACAGGTCAGACCGGAACATGGGTTGCACAACACTCCTAAAAGCCACTGTAAACACGAACACATCGATATCCGCATGTCTTCCCCCAGACCCAATGTAAGTTGGTCTATTTTATACAAAAGTCGAGTCTATCATGCTTGATTTTAAGAGATGGCATGATAAGTGGAGATATTCACTATCTAACAATTTATGAAGTAAGAATTACAATAACAAGTCATGGAGTATCAAGAAGTAATGTCCATCAGGTAGCATGTCATGTATATCAATAATGAAGCATAAACATGAACCATGTATCACATGTATATAGAGGTTAATATCCAAAATCAGAAAAGGAAACAACTAAGTTAAATAGTCAGAATTAGTCGACTAGGTGGGAGATTAGTCGACTAATAAGGGTCTTCAGTCGACTAATGGTCCGCAGGAGTCGACTAAAGTGGTTTTCCAGAGAGTTTGGTAGTCGACTTGGGTTGGAAGGGTAGTCGACTAGAGTGAACTATAAGTCGACTAATTGATACGCAAGTCGACTAAATCTGTGATATAGAAAATTGGGATTTATTTCAGGGACATGTTAGTCGACTAAGGTACTATGTGTAGTCGACTAGAGGTCTCAAGTCGACTAATAGGATTAGGATAAGTCGACTAGGGTTGAGAGTTGGTATTTTTTGGTTCAAGGAAAATTAGTCGACTAGGGGTCAAAATGTAGTCGACTAGGGGGGTCTAGTCGACTGGTAATAAGGGGCTAGTCGACTAAAACTGTGAAAATCAGAAAAAGCTACGTTTTCAGAACCAAGGGTTAGTCGACTAGTTCCTAGGGTAAGTCGACTAATACTGGGAAAAACAGAAAACAGAATAGAATTTCTGATGGTTGTTTGATGGCTAAAAATACGATTTTTATGGCACAAGTGAACATGAATGATCAACACAAGTATACAAGGAAGTAGTCTAGTCTTGGTGAGTAAAGATACTCACTTGGAATGGTTATTTGAAGGTTCTACGAGTCTTGAAGGATCGTTTGTCGACGATGTCACCAACTAGGTCTTTGGCGATACCTCCGACGAAGTGAGATGCGATCCAAATCCAAGAGTTGTGGTAGCTTGAGATGGAGAGGAAAACCTTGAGATGGAAGAGGGAAAGTGTGAAGGCTCAATTCTTGATGAAGTGAAGAAAAGAGAAAAGAAATGTAAAGGAAGGATTTATATAGGATTTGATTTTTGTAAAGGAAATGCAAATAAGGAATTGGTGAGGGGTTTTGTGCAAATGAGGGAGGATGGGGGTTTCTCCCTTGGCCAATGGTGGCCGGCCATGGAAGAGAGAGAAAAGGGAGGCATTAATGGGGAAGGGTGTGGAAAATTTTAGATATTTTGGAAAGAAGATATTTTGAGAATTTTGGTGGAAGGAAAGAAAAATTAAAGAAAAGGAAAAAGGAAAAGAATTGATAAAATGAAGATATTTCTTGATCTTGGAAAATGGAAATATCGGAAACACAGGTTCCCGGGTTAAAGTCGGAAGTACGGAAAACATTTCGGAAAATACCGAAATCGTCCTGATTTCGAGTATCTCGGAACGACTCGTAATTTTCACCAAAAATCCATAATAATATATAAAGACTCATATTGAAATCCGTTTTAAGAAATACCTTATAATTTTAAAGCTAAAAATCTCGGAACCAGTAAAATACCGACTCCGTTCGAATTTTCATAAAATTATAAAATTCTCAGAAAAAGTATTTAAGTAGGGAATATGATTCTAAGAAATAAAGTCTAAAGGACTATCTTGAAATTCCTAACTGTTTGGAAGATAAAAATTCGGGAATCGATCAGCTACACTGGTCGACACCGGTTTTGAAGAAATTCATTTTAATTTTAGAAAATTCCAGAAATTCACCTAAATTCTGATATATTAGGAAATGATATTTGAAATTGAAATTGGTCAAATACGGGAAGTAAATCGGAAAATACGGTCGAAAAGCTGAATACGCAACTAAGTACGTATTACAGAAACGGGGTATTACACCATAATTGAGGTTGATATATCGAAAGTGGACTAACAAAGATGGTATCTCGCGGGGCTAGAGCAAAAGGTCCCTATTTCGCTCTATATTTCGTTAAGTTTCTTTTGTTTGTCTAGTCAAACGTCCCACTTTTTATTTCACTCGAATATACTTATTTAATTAATTAAAATTTAATAAAATAAAATTAAAAAGAAATTACTTCACGAACATATTGTCAAAATGAATAACCAGAGGACAACCCAGGAGGTCACCCATCCTACTAACGAAAAAGATAACTTAATTTATTTAATAGGATGGGTGACCTCCTGGGAAAGTCCTCGGATTGGTTTGCCTTCTAAGGGATTGCTAACAGGGATCTAATGCTAAACAAAATATCCCATCCTAGTACTACTCTCGCCCAAGCTAGTATCATTCACTTGCACCCTTACGAAGCCCAAATTCCAGTATAGTTCACAAGATGTCAATTTACATCAGAACTCCAGCGTTTTTTTTAATTCGGATTAATTCTTTTTCCTTTTCTGATGTTAATTATCTCGTGAGAAACTTTTTTATTTGTATCAATAATTACTAGGATAGGAAGGCACAGATGAAAAGATTTTGGACGGGTGAAAAAAGTTAAATCATGTGCACCCATCACTCTTGGATGGGTGCGATCATACCAACACTAGTGCACCGGATCCCACAGAACTCCACAGTTAAGCGAGCTTGGGCGAGAGTCGTACTAGGATGGGAAGTCCTCGTGTTGTACCCTTACTTTTTCCCTTTATTTTTTATCAATACGTTCGCTATTCCACGAGGTTCTAATATAGTGATTTAAATTTTTTTATTTTGCTTTTTTTTATCTATATTTCGTTAAGTATATTTATAATTAATTTATAATTAATTATTTAATTCAATCCTTTCACTCGATCTTTCCCTATTCCCTAGTTTTATTTATTTATTCATTTTTTTATTTTTATTTTTCCTTTTCTTGTTTTTCTATAATTTCTATTTATTTTAATTAACATCAAGGGCCATTAGGAAGGCGGGCCCCACCGATGGCCCATATCGTGCCTTGCGAAAGCTTTGTTTTGTTTTAGTCACAGAGGTTAAGCAGAAAGGCGTACTTATTTTGGACGGGTGCGATCATACCAGCACTAGTGTACAGGATCCCATCTGAACTCCGCAGTTCTGAGGTCCCTTATTTTCCTTCCCTAGCGGATAAATAGTTAAATAAATCTTTTCATCTGTGCCTTCCCTATCCTACCATAATTATTGATACAAAATAAAAAAGTTTCTCACGAGATAATTAACATCAAGAAAAGGAAAAAGAATTAACCCGAATTAAAAAAACGCTGGAGTTCTGATGTAAATTGACATCTCGTGAACTATATAGGAATTTGGGCGTCGTAAGGGTGCAAGTGAATGATACTAGCTTGGGCGAGAGTAGTAATAGGATGGGATAATTTTGTTTAGCATTAAATCCCTGTTAGCAATCCCTTAGAAGGCAAACCAATCCGAGGACTTCCCAGGAGTTCACCCATCCTAGTAAATAAATTAAGTTATCTTTTTCGTTAGTAGGATGGGTGACCTCCTGGGTTGTCCTCTGGTTATTCATTTTGACAATATGTTCGTGAAGTAATTTCTTTTTTAATTTTATTTGATTAAATTTTAATTAATTAAATAAGTATATTCGAGTGAAATAAAAAGTGGGACGTTTGACTAGACAAACAAAAGAAACTTAACGAAATATAGAGCGAAATAGGGACTTTTGCTCTAGCCCCACGAGATACCATCTTTGTTAGTCCACTTTCGATATATCAACCTCAATTATGGCAAAAGCGAGATTCGAATATAGTGATTTAACTTTTTTATTTTGCTTATTTTTTATCAATATTTCGTTACGTATATTTATAATTATTTTTTAATTAATTATTTAATTAAATCGTTTCGCTCTATCTTTCCCTTTTCATTCTTTGTTTGTTTATTAACTTTGTTTTTTTCTTTTTTCTTTCCTTATTTTTCTATAATTCTATTTTTTAATTGACATCTCGGGATACTAGCCAGGAAGGCCACGCCGACGGCCCTAGCGGGCCCGTGAGATACCTTCTTTGTTAGTCCCAGCGTTTAAGTAGGAAGGCAAAGCAATCTTGGATGGATGCGATCATACCAACACTAGTGCACCAGATCCCATAGAACTCCACAGTTAAGCGAGCTTGGCGAGAGTAGTACTAGGATGGGAAGTCCTCGTGTTGCACCCTTACTTTTTCACTTTATATTTTAATTTCTACGTTCGCTATCCACGAGGTTCCAATATAGTGATTTAACTTTTTTATTTTGCTTTTCTTTTAATCTATATTTTGTTAAGTATATTTAAAATTAATTTATAATTAATTATTTAATTAAATCTTTTCACTCGATCTTTCCCTGTTCCCTGGTTTTATTTATTTATTCATTTTTTTTTTTATTTTTATTTTTCCTTTTCTTGTTTTTCTATAATTCTATTTATTTTAATTAACATCAAGGGCTATTAAGAAGGCGGACCCCGTCGATGGCCTATAGCGGGCCTTGCGGGAGCTTTCTTTTGCTTAGTCACAGAGGTTAAGTAGAAAGGCGTACCTACTTCGGACGGGTGCCATCATACTAGCACTAGTGCACCGGAACCCATTAGAACTCCGCAGTTAAGCGTGCTTGGGCGAGAGTAGTACTAGGATGGGTGACCTCCTGGGAAGTCTTCGTGTTGCACTCTTGCTTTTTCATTTATTTTTTGATTTTCACGTTCGCTATTCCACGCTGTTCAAACATAATGATTTAACTTTTTTATTTTATTTATTTTTATCTATATTTAGTTACATATATTTATTATTAATTTTAATTAATTATTTAATAAATCGTTTCGCTCTATCTTTCCCTGTTCATTCCCAGGTTTTGTTTGTCTATTCATTTGTTTTTTTTCTTTTTCCTTTTCTTATTTTTCTATAATTTTTATTTTTTAATTAACATCTCGGGATACTAGCCCGGAAGGCCACGCCGACGGCCTCAAGCGAGCCCCGCGAGATACCATCTTTGTTAGTCCCAGCGTTTAAGTAGGAAGGCCAAGCAATCTTGGATGGGTGCGATCATACCAACACTAGTGCACCGGATCCCACAGAACTCCACAGTTAAGCGAGCTTGGGCGCGAGAGTAGTACTAGGATGGGAAGTCCTTGTGTTGCACCCTTACTTTTTCCCTTTATATTTTAATTTCTACGTTCGCTATTCCACGAGGTTCGACTATAGTGATTTAGCTTTTTTATTTTTCTCTTTTTTTATCTATATTTCGTTAGTTTATTTATAATTAATTATAATTAATTATTTAATTAAATCTTTTCACTCGATCTTTCCCTGTTCCTGGTTTTATTTATTTATTTATTCATTTTGTTTTTATTTTTATTTTCCTTTTCTTGTTTTTCTATAATTTCAATTTATTTTAATTAACATCAAGGGCTATTAGGAAGGCGGGGCCCCGCCGATGGCTCATAGCGTGCCTTGCGGGAGCGCTCTTTGTATATATGATCATTTTTGTTACTCTTGCCAAGCACGCTTCCCATAGTGTACTTTTTTTGTTTATTCACTAGTGTATTAAGTACTAGCGTTATGTATTAAATAATAACATCCTGTTTAATTTAACCTCGTGGACTGATTAGCCCGGAATGAATAAATGAGAAGTACTAACTGATTAGATATTCAATACAGTAAAATTATAGAAAATACCCACGCCGACGGCCTCTAGCGGGCCCCGCGAGATACCTTCTTTGTTAGTCCCAGCGTTTAAGTAGGAAGGCAAAGCAATCTTGGATGGGTGCGATCATACCAAACTAGTGCACCGGATCGCCCCAGTCTATGGGTTAAGGGATCTCAGTTAAAGGTATCTTGGGCGATCACACCAACACTGTGCACTAGTTAATATGATTTTTCATTCTATTCTTAGGTAAGGCAATTTCTAAGTATCCCTTAGTCATATCTCGCGAATGTTAATTAAAAAATCATATTAATTTAATCACCGTGTATATATAATCCAGTGAGATGGTTAAACTCGTCCAAGTACTTCGGCTTAATTTTGGCAATAGTTATATGGAGGTTATTATCACAATATGATCTTTCCCTCGATCTAACATTTTTAATAATACCATTGTACACCTGGAAATTAACAAGAAAAATAAATATGATACCACTATCTGAATAATTAGTTCAAGCAATTAATAGCGTGATGACTAACAAAGATTATTGTGATTGAAAAGGACTTCCCAGGAGGTCACCCATCCTAGTACTACTCTCGCCCAAGCACGCTTCACTGCGGAATTCTGATGGGATCCGGGGCAACTAGAGCTGGTATGATCGCACCCGTCCGAAGTAGGTACACCTTTCTACTTAACCTCTATGACTAAGCAAAAAGAACGCTCCCGCAAGACACGCTATGGGCCGTCGGCAACAAATTTAATATAACCTTACTCTGTGAAAATTGGAACAGGGAAAGATCGCCGAAGAAGTTAATATTTGTAAGGTTTAGTACAATTAATAATTTATTTATACAGTTATTATATTTCAAGTGTTAGCGGTATTAACCTCTGCTCAAATTAAGTTAGCGGTTGCTGGTATGATCGCACCCGTCCTAAAATATCTAATTGGATATTGTATTTTCGTTAGGGTTTAGTACGAGAATCGGTAAGAACGCTTAAGTGTTGCACTAGAATTTCACACAGTAACCTCAATTATTCTTTCTTATTTTTCTACTATTTCAATTGGCCTATTATGGGTGGCGATCATCCTCGTTTTATCTATTAACCCTTAGTCCCACAATGTTCTCGGGCGTACCTACCTCATGTATCTTAGTTAGTTTGTTACCATAGGAAAGGCCACGCCGACGGCCCTAGCGGGCCCCGCGAGATACCATCTTTGTTAGTCCCAGCGTTTAAGTAGGAAGGCAAATCAATCTTGGATGGGTGCGATCATACCAACACTAGTGCACCGGATCCCACAGAACTCCACAGTTAAGCGAGCTTGGGCGATGAGTAGAGAGTAGTGACTAGGATGGGAAGTCCTCGTGTTGCACCCTTACTTTTTTCCTTTATATTTTAATTTCTACGTTCGCTATTCCACGAGGTTCGAATATAGTAATTTATTTTTTTTATTTTTTCTTCTTTTATCTATATTTCGTTAAGTATATTTATAATTAATTTATAATTAATTATTTAATTAAATCTTTTCACTCGATCTT
>JAVJIF010021265.1:0-61666 GCA_038442645.1 Agave tequilana
GAAAGTCTTCACTTAGATACAATGATGTCTTAGTTGCTCTTGTGAATCATGAGGTGAGGAGGAAGGACAAGGCTTCTTTATCCAGTAGTACAACAACAGAGGCGTTGACTGCAAGAGGAATTGGTTCCAATCATCAGAAGGGTAAGGGAGACATTGGTAAGTCAAAGACTAGTAATCACTAATTGAGAAAAAACCAAATTGCTTTCTGCAAGGAAGAAGGTTGGAAAATTGATTGTCCAAGGGTCAAGAAAAAGAAAGGACTGAAATCAGAGGCAAACATCGCACAGGCGAATGATGGTATTGATTCTGATTCTTCAGTATTTTCTCCCTCTATCCTTTCTACTCAGAAATGTCTAAGTGAATTTTAGATATGAGTGCTACCTATCATGTTTATCCCAAGCGGGAGTGGTTTATTAGTTTTGAAAACTAGATGGAGGTTTGGTGTTGTTTGGAGATGGGCACACATGCTATATTGAGGAATAGGTAAAGTTCATATCAAGATATTTGATGTGACAGTGAGAGAATTCCAGAATGTGAGGTGTGCTCCTCAGTTAAAGAAGAACCTTATCTCAGTTGGAGCTTTACAGACACAGGGCCTAAAAGGGACTCTTGGAGAAGGCATTCTCAAGATGCTGAGTGACTCATTGGATGTTCTGAATAGCACTCGACACAACAACTTGTACTATTTGAAGGATAGTGCAGTTAATGAAAATTTAGCGGCTCCAGAATATTTGGATGTCGATTCTATCAGGTTATAGCATATGAGACTCAGACATGTGGCATGAATTTTTTACAAGCTTTGGCGAAGTAAAGACTATTGGAAGGTACAACTACCTATAATTTGGAATGTAGTGAACGTTATATTCTGCACAAGGAAAAAAGCTGAAGTTCAGCACCGCAATTTACCACACAAGAGGTCTTCTTGATTGTATTCACATTGATATTTGGGGTCCTATTAAGACTGCATCGCATAGAGGCCATTGATACTTTCTCTTTTGTTGATGATTATTTTAGGCATTGTTGGTATACCTTATGATACAAAAAATTGAAGTCCTAGGTTTTTTCGTAAAGTGAAAGAAGCTGATGGAGAATCAAACCGGTAGAAAAATCAAAGTGCTCCAATTTGATCATGTTTAGTAGTACAAGGATCAGTTCTTGCAATCTAACCAGAACAATTGTATGAAGATGCACTTCACAATTCAAAAAGATGGGATTACTAAGAAGATAAATATTGTCTTGCTAGAGAAGATTCGATATTTGTTGTCTAATACATTATTAGTCAAATCGTTTTGGGCTGAGAATTTGGTGTATGCTAGCCATTTCATGAATAGGCTACTATCGACTGCAATAGAAGATAAAACTCCATAGGATATTTGGTTAGATAGAGCTACTCAGTACTATAGTTTACTGAGGGAATTTGGATGTCCGGCCTACTTTGGAGTTAAAGATGACAAGTTGAATTCGCGAGTAAAAAAGTTAGTATTTTTAAGTGTCAAAAGAAATTTGAAAGGCTACAAGTTATGAGACTTCGAAAACAAGAAGATCGTGTTGAGCAGATACGTCACATTTGATGAGACTTCATTGTTGAGGTCTATCGTCTCCCAGCAGGTAGAGATGATAAAGACCAAAAATGTGTCGCAACGGATGAAGGTTGATACAGTCCACTATCTTTAGTTACTTCAGTATCATTTGGGATCTCACCGGATATGATAACTAGTGGTGATCATGTAGTCGATTTAGATGTTGAAGACATTAATGAAAATGTTGAGTTGTTTGTAGCTATAAGAACCAAGATGAATCCACGAAAGTGGGTGAAGAAGCATAAATCTCAAGTTGATGAGTAAGATCCTCTCAAGTTGAAGGTTGTTGTTTCAATGACGATCGTGATGAGGAGATTCATATGAGTTAGCTAATTGGATTCATTGCTGCATATTTGGTTTCAGTCGGTTGAGCTCTTTGAAGATCATTTGGTTGAACTACGTGTGCCTTGATCTCTTGGGCAGAGGGTACATATGCAGTCGTAATGGTGCGATCTGTTTACTGAGTTGACATTGGTGATTCATTAGTGTTCGGCTCAGATTTGAGAAATCTTCACCGAGGTGGAGAATTGTGGAGAGAAGATGTAGATGAAAATCTTGGAAGAGTTTTATAAAATTCATTGGAAATAGCAGATTAGGAAGCAGGGTGGTCGATCGCCCGGTCAACCTCATGTGCACAGCGTGCACATTGGACAGAAGGAAACAGAGCGGTCCACCGCTCAGTCGACTGGCCTAAAGCTTGAAACAGGAAATTTTGACCGCCCGGTCGACTGACCCGAGAGCTGCACAGAATAGTTTGGGTCCGATCGACCGGCCTGAAGCTTGAAACAAGAGATTTGCAGTCGATCGACTGACCCGTGAGCTGCACAAAATAGTTTGGGCAGTCGATCGACAGCCAATCATTGACCCGAAAGCAGAGATTTGGAGTGCAGACCAATTTGGCCTAGCAGTCGACCGCCCGATTGACCGTTATATGGAACCAGTCGACCGCCCGATTGACCATATGTCTTGTTTTGTGCAATTCGAGATGGATTCATTTTTCTATTTTTGAAGTGGATTTTGATTCAAATTTGGTTTTCCTTCTGTTAGTTGTTTTCCTGACTATATATTGAGGGGTATTATACTTTACTTTGTAACTAGTATTGGTGATTTGATTAAATACGATCTCTCTCCCTTCTACACCGAGGACATAGCTAAATTACCGAACCTTGTTAAATCTCCTATTGTCTACTTTATTCTTTATTCGTGCATTTGTGATCATTTTTGACAACTCTAATAGTTGTTTCTAAACCCGCGGAGAACCCAACATAGGGAACATTTTATACTCTGTCATGTTTCTGTAAGTTGATCACTATTATAAATGGTCAAAACTTCGACTGGTTCACAATGCTAAAATTCTATGGAAGTGATGATTGAAAGAAATATTTTTATTCTCTAACAATTCAGGCATTTCGTCCAGAGAGTTTCCAACAAGTATGTTAGTTAAGGCAAGACTTGCGACTTTTTGCATTCTAAGCTCTTCAATTTTCTCTTGCAAGTACATATCAATCATATACCTCATGTGACGCTTGACACAAAAGGGAAAATACGCTGACTTATGTACATTGTTTTCATCATGATTACAAAATGGAGTGGGAGCACAAACTGTTGTGTGTTAGTATTTGAGGGTATTTCAAAATGAGTTTGATCATATTTTGACGAAAAATGAGGATCTCACTCCTAGGTGGTTAAACCGAATATCAGAGCATAGGCTCTGTACCAATTGAAAGTACACCTAGAGGGGGGGTGAATAAGTGTAGTGCTAATCTAATGAGGAATGATGCAAAATTAAACTTAATTGCTAACACAAGTGTGGGCACACAAACAATATCCAGCATGTATATGAATGAGCAATAAAGACAATGCAAGATATAAAGAGAAAAAGAGAAAATAGATCAAACGCAAACACAGTGATATGTTTCGAGATTCGAGCCACTACTTTACGTCCTCGCCTTCACACAGAAGGATTTTCACTATGTCCACACATGACCTTCCACAAAGGGATCTCCACTGAGGAATTACAACTCTACATCGGGAGTACACAACTCACCTCTCTCAAATACAAACCTCTACACAAGAGGTGAGCACAAAACCAAAGTAAAGAAAAGATTACAATTTTGGTGATCCAACGATCACAAACAACTCTTGGTGGATCTCTAAGGATCACAAACAATTTTCTCACAAAAAGATCCTAAAGATAGGTTTAGAATGAATAGCTCAAGTGTGAGAAATCAAAGTGTTTGAAAAAGAAATAACAAAGAAAATACTTGAAAAAAATTTCTTGATAAATATGAGAAATGAAGAACAAAATATAATTTTCAAGACTTGTATTTCTTTGGGTGTCCAAAAACTTTGAAACAGTAAAATATAAGAGTTTTGGCACAAAAACTTCTTTTGAAAACTTTGTTAAAAAATACTTGAGAAGGTGAAAAAATTTGCTCTTAGAAATCTTAGTGAAAACTGGCCTAAAAAAACTCATATTTATAGGGCCTGAAAATATAGCTGTTGGGGTACAAAACAGGTCAAAATGACCTGTTAGTTGACCGCCCGGTTGACCAGCCAACGTCAGAATTCTAATTGTTTGAGCCTTCGGTCGACCGCCCCAAGGAAATAGCCTTTCGGTCGACCGCCCGGTCGACCGAGGCCAGAACTAGAGAGCTCTTTCTCTGGGTTGGTCGACCGGGGCCAGATCCAGAGATCAAGCTCTATGGATCGGTCAACCGCACGGTATACAGGCCCAAGGCCAAGGCTGTGTGCACATATCTTTGCACGTATCTGTGCACATTGGTCGACCGACTGGTCGACTGAGCTTTAGTCCGATCGACCGCGAGCAGGCGTAGAACAGGTTTTATGGTTTTGAAATGTTGGCTATTAAAGACCTATAAAATCCCATAAAACTCTATAAATTTCACAAATATAAGTTCTTATAAATATTGAAGTACAAATATGTGTGACCAAAAATCAACACATATTACAAACTATTTGAACTATTTTATAGGTATGAAATTTAGCTTTAAACTGAAAACCGTAATTTTCATAAACCAAACTTTGAAATGAAAAATCGATTTTTCTCAAACTTGTATAAATATAAAAACATGATATTTAAACACATTTAAAGCATATTGTATATGGATAGAATCCAATACATATATAAAAGATATATCTTTATTTTTGACATTAAATCCAAAACTAGTTTTGTTAAAAACAAAACTTGAAATCATGAACTAGATATACATCCGAATAAGTTTTTAGATAATATAAACTATAGATGTATATGGATGAAATCCAGTATACATTAAACCATATAAAATTTCTTTTGATTCTATCTATTCATGAAAATGAAAGATATGATCTTTAGAATCAAAATGATTAAACTGAAACCGATAAACTTTTGAATTTGTATGTGTGTGTGAACTTGAGTATATCAAAACTAATCTATTCTTACACAAGATCTAAACTTAAACAAACCTAACTGATGTCTTCTCATCGATCTTCATCTCTAAGACGACTCGATCCAAACTCGATCTGAAGAGCTTAACTCCATTCGAGTGCTAGATGCGATCTTGACACGCGAGCTCTTGAATCTACACGTGTTAGCTCTAAAACTGGCTTTGAATCGTTTGTTGAAGCTAATCTCTTACTAAGATTTTGATCAATATATGAAACTTATTAAACACAAGAGTATTAGCAAACTAACCTTCATAAGTTAGTCATCATCAAAACTAAGGTGAAGGGTCTCTGGGCCAATAATATCCCCCTTTTTGATGATGACAAAACTTATGAGGTTATATATGCATAGATTAAGAATAAACTTCATAAAAACTTCCCGTTAACTTATGCATACCAATAAAACACATAAGATATTCAATGTAGCTCAAGATACCAATAAACAATAAATAACAATATATATATATATATATATATATATATATATATATATATATAATATATATATATATATATATATATATATATATATATATATATATATATATATATATATGCAAGAACATAAATAGGCATGCATATATAAACACAAATCCTTCTCCCCCTTTTTGTCACTCATCAACAAAGGGTGAAGAAAAACAAACAGTACCAACAAATAGAATAATTAAGGTTTATATATATATCAAATATTTTAAAATAAAATTTTGATATCAATAAAAAACAATCAATTGAAAGAAACCAATTGAAAGTGGAACATCATTTTACCAATTTAAATGAAATAATCTTTTACCAGTTAATACTAATAAAAAAACATGATACCAATTGAAGGTAAAAACCAAATTCTTTTTTTAGGTAAACCCTAAAATCATTTTGCAATATAGATACCCAATTGAGAATAATACCAATTTAAGGTTATTGATATCAATATTGAAAATGTTAACATATACCAAAACAACATACTTTTCATCATAAATAGTGAGAGTAAGATGCCAATTGAAAATAAAACTAATTGAAAGCTAAAACAAGAATTTTTCTCCCCCATTATGAAATACTAATAAAAATAATGCATATGCTTGTAAAGTTATCAATTATCATTAATAACTAAATCAAGCTTAGCATGAACTCAATTTGTGTTATACAAAATATGTATGAACATTTTTAGCACAAAAATCATATGTATGATCAGAGCAATATATATATCATTTGAGATATGATGCATACATATGCATAGAAAATATGAGTATACAAAAATCAATTTTCATTAAAATCATATATAATTCATCACTACCACTCTATCATGCACATATTTGAAAGATATTCAATAAAAACATACAAGACATGGTCGCCCATCCAACCGGCCCTTTGATGGTAGGGATTTTCAAAAATAAGATTTGAAAATTATTTTAGCATAGTTTGAAAATCACTACCAAATTGAAGAATAACGAAACTAGTTTTATGATAATTTTGAAAACTAGTACGAAATCCTTCAAGTAAGGGAATAAAACAAATATATATTCCATAATATATGAAAACTATATGAGAATCGACACTCAAAAATCTATAAGACTCATATAGGCTCATGAATTAAAAGCATGAGTATACAAAGGATATAAAATGTACAAAAATTATGTAAGAATCATATACATAAAAATAAGACAATGAAGCTCAATAAATGAAAATCTTTTTTCATAAATATGAAGATCATCAAAACTTCAAAAACTAAATAAGCTTCGAGATATATGTATGTTTTATCAAAACTAAAAGTATACATATATATCCAAAACATAAATTAAGTCCACAAAAGAATATTTCATGAAGGCAAGTGACTCTAAGATATACATGTATATCTATTAGTTTTAGATAAAATTAACATATACATGAAGTTAAACACATTTTTATGAAAACATGTACAAAAATAGGGAATACATGTGTAAATGTAAGAATCATCAAAAGTAGGTTATACAAATACATCTAATGAGTACACATGAGCAATAAAACATAAACACATAATAATCAAGTGTGGCTCACTAATTGTACAAGTATAGACACAAGTTTTAGTGAAAACTACATCTAAACAAGTAATCAAAACATAAAGTACAATAATATAAACAAATATGATCATTAGGCTAAATGCACGTGTTTTAAAATTAGGATATAAGTAATTAAATTATAGTGAGAACACAAAAATATAAGTTCATATAAACATGGGTGTACCTCAAAGACTATCTATGTATATCACAAGTCTAATGAATATTACATTTAATATAATGAGCATTGAAAACATGACATGCTAAAAATCATTAATTGAAAGCATGTAAACATAAATAGGAGTAAGAGATAGTTACCAAACCGAGTGAACTAATCTCTATATCTCCAATCCATGACGGTCTTCCCACCAAACATTCCTTGAAAGTGATGCATCCAAAATATGACCAATTAGCTCGGAACGCATCCACCATCAAATAACCAATATTCTCACGTTATGTGAGAACCCATACCAACAACAAGTGAAATAGGAGTAGATTTTGGTACCTATACTTTCCTGGGTCCATGGGGGTTAGTAGCTTTTCTAACCCAAACAAATTTACAAAATTTGTAACATTTCATCTATCATAACAAAATTTTACAAGGCGACTCATACGTCCACATGTGTACAAGTGTACACATGAGCGTACATGGTGTCATATGTGTGAACATGAGAAGCATGTATATGTCGTGATGGGTGTGCATGCATATGTGGAGTATGTTTCTTTCGAAACATAGATTTCAATCTCTTGTGATCCATGACACATTTGCTCAAAGTGGAGTCCAAACAATCAACACTCTTCTTCAAAATACATATATCATTTTCAATAGAAGAAGACGTGGAGCAAGTAACATGTTTATCAATAGAAGATGAATTTATAGTAGCATGACAAACATGAGACTTAAAGTCATTTTTTAAAGAAATTTTTTCTTTGAAACAAAATCCAATTCTTTTGAAATTAAAACAATTTTATTTTTCAAAGAATCATTCTCTTTAAAACAAAACCTAGTTTTGAAGACAAAACCTCAGTTTTCTTCAAAACAAAATCAAAATCATTTTTATTTTCAAGGATTCATTTTCTTTCTAGGAAAGGTCAAGTTGGATTTTCAAGGAATCCCTTTCACTGAAAATCTTAACCCTCTCTTGCAAAATCATGTGGAGTTTAGAAAATAAATTTTTATTTTCTTCTTTTAAATCAAAACTCTTGCTTTTCAAAGCTTTGTACTTTGAAAGTAAGCTTTCACAAAACTTAGATAGTTCTTTATTTAAAATATGTACATCCATACTATCATGATTATTTGAAGAACTAGCGCAATTATCAAGATGGGTATCCGAATTTACCTCAAGGGAATCATTCCCTTGGACCATATAGCACGTTTGCTCGAATTGATCCCTTCTTGGTTCTCTCTCCAAAATGTGTTGCACTAATTCCTTTAGAGACGTTAATGTGTTCCACACTGCAAAAACAAAATTATAATAAGAAATCATAGAAAGTTGTTCTTTGCTAAGTGTATGCCAAGTGCTTCTAACGCTTGTGCATTACCCTCTATATGTTTGTCATTACGAAGATAAGATTTCTTGATAGGGGCAAAGTAAACATGCAAACCTAGGACTTTTAAATAAACACTCATCTTAAATTTTCACATATTGATGTTAGGAACATCATACATAGGAGGGGCAAGAAAATCCATGAGTGCATTCTATATGTGTGCAAAACAATACTTAGATTAGCAAATAAGAGTCTCACTCCTAAGTGGTTAAATTGTATATCATGAGCGTAGGTTCTGATACAAATTGAAAGTACACCTAGAGAGGGGTGAATGGGTATAGTGCTAATCTAATAAGGAATGATGTAGAATTAAACTTAATTGCTACCACACTATGTGTAACCAAGCGTGAGCCCGAATTTTCCGTGAAGGGCTCTGGAACTACTCCTCTAGATTCCTTTAGACTAAGAGTTGAGGTGCTTTAAAAGCTCTCTTGGTTCAACACAAATGTGGGTACACAAACAATATCTAGCATGTATATGAATGAGCAATAAAGACAATACAAGATAAAGAGAGAAAATAGATCAAATGCAAATACAGTGATATGTGTCGAGGTTCGAGCCACTGTTTTACATCCCTGCCTTCACACAGAAAGATTTTCATTATGTCCAGACGGGACCTTCCACAAATGAACCTCCACTATCTACACCGCGAGTACACAACTCCACTCTCTCAAATACAAACTTCTATACAATAGGTGGACACTAAGCCAAAGCAAAGAAAGATTACACTTGGTGATCAGAAAGATCACAAATATTCTCTTAGTGATCTCGAAGGATCACAAATAATTTTCTCACAGAAAGAAGATCCTAAAGATAGATTTGAATTGATAGCTCAAGTGTGAGAAATCAAAATGTTTGAAAAAGAAATAACAAAGAAAAACTTGGAAAAAACTTCTTGATAAATATAAGAAATGAACAAAATAGAATTCCCAAGACTTGTATTTCTTTGATTTTCCAAAAACTTTGAAACAATAAAAGATAAGAGTTTTTGGCACAAAAACTCCTTTTGAAAACTTAAAAAATACTTGAGAAGGTGAGAAAATTGCTCTTAGAAATCTTGGTGAAAACTGGCCTCAAAGTATCCATATTTATAGGGCCTGAAAATATAGTCGTTGGGGTACAGAACAGGTCAAAAATGACCTGTCAGTCGACTGGCCAACAGTCAGAATTTTGACCGTTTGAGCATTCGGTCGACCCCGCAAGCCAAACCCTATCGGTAGACCGCCCGGTCGACCAAAGCCAGAGCCAGAGAGCTTTTTCTCTGGGTCGATCGACCTACTGGTCGACCGGCCTAAGGGCAAGGCTTTGTGCACGTAACTGTGCACATCGATCGACCGACCGATCGACAGAGCTCTGGTCCGGTTGACCGGTCGGTCAACCGCCAGCAGGCTCAGACCTATAAAATCCCATAAAACTCTATAAATTTCACAAAAATAAGTTCTTGTAAATATTCAAAGTACAAATATGTGTGACCAAAAATCAACACCTATTGCAAACTATTTGAACTATTTTTGAGGTATAAAATTTTAGTTTTAAACCAAAACCGTATTTTTCATAAACCAAACTTTGAAATAAAAAACCTATTTTTCTTAAACTTGTATAAATACAAAAACATGATATTTAAACATATTTGAAGCATATTGTGTATGGATAGAATCTAATACACATATAAAAGATATATCTATATTTTTGACATTTAATCCAAAACTAAGTTTTGTTAAAAACAAAACTTAAAACCATGAACTATATATACATCAAAATAGGTGTTTAGATAATATGAAACATAGATGTATATGAATTAAATCCAATATACATTAAACCATGTAAAACTTCTTTTGATTCTATCTATTCATAAAAACGAAAGATATGTCTTGAAAATCAAACCGTTAAACCGAAACCAAAAAACTTTTGAACTTGTGTGTGTAACTTGAGCATATCAAAACTAATCTATTCTTACATAAGATCTAAACTCAAACAAACCTAACCGATGTTTTCTCACCGATCTTCATCTCTAAAACGACTCGATCCAAACTCGATCCGAAGAGCTTGACTCCATCTGAGTGCTAAATGCGATCTTGACGCGCAAGCTATTGAATCTACACGTGTTAGCTTCAATTGGCTTTGAATTCTTTATTGAAGCTAATCACCTACTAAGATCTTGATCAATATCTGAAACTTATTAAACACAAGATCATTAGCAAATTAACCTTCATAAGTTAGTCATCATCAAAACTAAGATGAAGGGCCTCTGGACCAACAATACAAAGTTCTTTAAGTCCCACATTGGATAGGAAAAGAACTCTATAGTGTTTAAAGTTTCTCTCATGATGGGCTGTGTGGGCTAGAAACTAATGGGTGCTCGCGCGCACACAAGCCCAGTGAGGCCCAGTGAAGAAAATTGGGTTACCAAATCCGAAAACCTTAATGCACATGTGCGCTCGCATCGCACAGGGGGGCAAATCCGGGTTTCGGAGCCTCGCAAGTATGACCTGAATAGACTAAATTTTGCTAATTTTATTTTTGAATTTAAAATTAAAGTAAAATCCCTTCAAATCTTGTCACCAGATTTGATAAAAAATAGCTGTTGAAATTCGCATCATTTCTATGTCCTGTCATTGGGTCAGAATTAGCCGTTAAGAGCTCTCCATCCAAGTTCTGCAGTAAAATCTGGCTAAGGCAAGATTTCTTCTTTTGTCCAAGGATTGTGTTCTCTGCCCAAGAATTTTCTAATGATGAAAAAACTTTCTTTATAAAGAACCTGATCCCTGCTCTCAAAGACAGAACTCAACCATCCTCCTTCTCCTCTGTCCTCAAATTTTTCTGTGCTTTCCTTCATCTCTAGAGGAAACAAAACCGAGTTGTTTGAGGGCCTGTGCATTGTGAGTGCATGCTTGTAGGGTCAGCGATTATTGAATCCTGGAGGGTAAGCCGCCATCAACCTGTTGCGCTGAGATAATCTCTCATAATAGCGCGATCTACTCTTAAGGATAATTCTCTACACGCCTCAATCAAAACAAGAGAAGTTTTTTCCTTCTTAAAAGTTTAATTTAAAATAGCTCAGCAGTAATTCGTACATAATTTTCAAACAATCTTAAGAGTAGGTATGAATACTTCCATGGTTGCTACTACTAATGTTAAGTCTCTACCTGACATCTCTAGGATTGAACTAGTTAATGGAACCCACTTTAAAAAATAACAAGAAAAAGTTATGTCTATACTTGATGTAACTGGTTATGCCTTTGTTATAATTGATCCTAAACTAGAGAAAGAAAAAGAATTGCAAAATTGAGAAAAAGCTAACAAAATTTGTAGACACATCATTCTCAGCACACTTCGTAATACACTGTTTGATGTTTACTGTCCTTATAAAACTGCAACTGAAATTTGAGAAAGTCTTAATAAGAAATACATTCTTGAAGATGCTGAAACTCAAAAATTTGCTATTAAATTTTTTTTAAATTTTGTCATGTCTGATGAAAAAGGTATTTCCTCTCAAATTCATGAATATCATGTTCTAATTGATGATCTTAAAAATGAAAACATTACCTACCAGAAGCCTTTGTTGTTGGAGCCCTGATTGAAAAACTACCCAACTCATGAAAAGATTACAAGAAAGAACTGAAGCATAGAAGAAAATAAATGAATCTTGAAGATGTAATAATTCATATTAGAATTGAAGAGAAAAACAAAGAAAGAGAAAACAGAAAGGGCCAAGGAGCTTACTTCCAAGACAAATCTAATTAAAAGTAAGCCTTCTAAACCAAAGAAACATTTTCATAAGCCAAACTTCAAATCAAATTAGAAGGCTAAGATGAAAAGAAACCCTAACTCTACTTTCAAGAAGAAAGAAAATTATTTTGTGTGTAGCAAATTCGGACACTACTTAGCACAGTGTAACTTCCGGAAGACCAGAGAGGTTCTATCTAAACCACAAGCTAGCCTGATTGAGAGTGATATTATTATTGCCGTAATCTCTCTAGTTAATATGGTTGCACATAATAAGAACTGGGTGATTGATTCTGAGGCAACCCGACATATATGTGCCGATAGAGAAGCTTTCTCTTCTTAGTCCTTTGTTGATAACAGTGAACAAGTGTTCATAGGCATGTTCATGGGCGATTCGAGACCTTCACTCATTGTGTGTAAGGGAAATGTGTTTTTCAAGCTCACTTTTGGGAAGATCCTTTCTCTTACAGATGTGCTTCATATTTTAAAGATTTGTTGAAATATCATTTCTGTTTCTCTTTTTGAAAAAGCAGGAGTTAAGATCTGTTTTGAATCTGATAAAATTGTAATGACTAGGAATGAATAATTTGTCGGTAAAGGGTACTGTAGTCAGAATTTATTTATGCTAAATGTACTTAAAATTATGAATGAAAATGCATCTACTTTTTTTGCTTACATGATTGACTCTTGTGATCGTTGACATGGTAGGTTAGGACATATTAATTTTTCTTACATTAAGAAAATGAAAGATATAGGTTTCTTGCATAATGTAACTATCTCTGATCATGATAAATGTGAAATATGTGTTGAATCTAAATTCACTAAGAAATCATGTAAAAGTGTACAAAGAGAATCTGAATTACTTGAGCTTATTCATAGTGATCTTGGTGACTTGAAAAATAATTTAACTAGAGGTGAGAAAAGATTCTATATCACCTTTATTGATAACTATTCTAAATATGCAGTAGTTTATATGTTGAGATTTAAAGATGAAGCCTTTGAAATGTTTCTAAAATATAAATCAGAACTTGAAAATCAACTAAATAAGAAAATCAAGAGATTGAGATCGGATAGAGGTGATGAATATGAACTTAAATAATATAATGAATTTTGTGAATAATATGACATAATTTATGAGATTACCTCTCCAAATTCATCTGAATCTAATGGTGTTGCTTAAAGGAATAAAAGAACACTCAAAAATATGATGAATGCTATGCTTATAAGTTCTGGCGCACCTCTGAACTTTTATGGGGGAGGCTATACTCTTTGCATGTCATATTCAAAATAGAATACCATATAAGAACACTGGCATAACCCCATATGAACTCTGGAAAGGACATACACTAAACTTAAACTATTTAAAAGTATTGGGTGTCTAGCTAAAGTTCTTCTACCTGAACCCAAAGAAAGAAACTAGGACCCAAAATCTTTGGTTGCATGTTTAGAGGTTATGTATATCATAGTTATATAGATTTCTTGTGATTAAAAGTGATAATAATATTATAGAGGTTAACACTATTGTTGAAACCAAAAATATAGAATTCTTTGAGCATGTTTTTCTATTGAAAACACATGTAGATAAATCTTCTCATGCTTCATCCTCTAGTCATGCACAAAAATCTGATGATAATAAAGAAAATGAACTAAGGAGAAGTAAAAAAAATTAGAAAAAAAACTGATTTTAATAAAGATTTTTTTTATATTTCTTGTTGGTAATGACCCTCTAACTTATAAAAAGGCTATCTCCTCTCCGGATACTCTATTCTGAAAAGAGGCTATTAACATGAATTAGAATTTATATTATCAAATTACACTTGAAAACTTGTTGATTTGCTACCAGGTACACAATCAATTGGTTGCAAATGGATATTTAAAAGAAAACTGAAACCTGATGGGTCTTTGGATAAATTTAAAGCTAGATTGGTTGCTAAAACACACTCAAAAGAAAGATTTTGATTATTTTGATATATTTACTCTTGTGACTAGAATTGCATCTATTAGAGTGTTATTTGTCTTAGTATCTATTCATAAGCTTGTGATACATCAAATAGATATTAAGACTGCATTCTTAAATGAAAAACTAGAAAAAGAAATATATATGGACCAACCTGAAGTTTGTGTGACAAGTAAAATTAACATAAAGTATGTAAACTTGTAAAATCTTCAAATGGTTTAAAACAAGCACCAAAATAATGGCATGATAAATTTGATAGTGTTCTTGTTTCTCATGGTTATCAGATTAATGAGGCCGATAAATGTATTTATACCAAATTTGAGGATAAGTTGGTGTTATCATATGTTTATATGTTGATGATATGCTTATATTTGGTACAAACTTAAAAATTATAAATGACACTAAGTTATTTTTGCCCTCTAATTTTGACATGAAAGACATAGGTGAGGTTGATGTGATATTAGGAATTAAAATAACTAGAGATTCTGATTGTATCATGCTTTCACAAGAAC
This sequence comes from Agave tequilana, assembly GCA_038442645.1. Taxonomy (NCBI): domain Eukaryota; kingdom Viridiplantae; phylum Streptophyta; class Magnoliopsida; order Asparagales; family Asparagaceae; genus Agave; species Agave tequilana. The sequence continues at coordinate 14,795 of JAVJIF010021265.1, forward strand.
ACTATATAGAAAGAATGTTGAAGCGATTTGATCATTTTAAGTACACTCCTGTTTTCACACCTTATAATGGTAGCATTCACCTAAGAAAGAATAAAGAATAAAGTATGTCACAATCTGAGTATGCACAAATTATTGGTAGTTTAATACACTTAATAAATTATACACGGTCTGACATTGCTTATGCCATGAGACGACTTAGTCGTTACACTCAATTGTTCTACTAAGGACCATTGGACAACATTATATCGAGTGTTAAAGTATCTAAAAAGAACTATTAATTATAATTTGACATATTGTGTTTTTCTTCTGTTTTAGAGGGATACTCAGATGCTAAATCGATCTCAGATTCAGATGAGTTAAAATCCACAAGTGGATATGTGATCACACTTGGTGGGGGTGCGATGTCTTGAAAATCATCCAAGTAAACTGTGACAGCTCGCTCTACTATGGAGTCCGAATTTGCTGCCTTAGAGAAGGCAGGTACTGAAGCTGAGTGGCTCAGGAATCTATTGATTAATATACTAATTTGGAAGAGACCAGCTCTATTTGTGTATATTCATTATGATAACCAAGCTACTAGTGCTAAAGCTAAGAATAAAATATACAATGAAAAGAGTAGGCATATCGCCTAAGACATAAAATTGTAAAGTACTTGCTGTTGGTTTCTTGGATCAATCTGACAACTAATCAAGATTACTGAAATATCAACAATCTAATTGGCCAGGTCGGTAAATATCAGGTGGGAGATTTTCCGTTCAATAGAACGTTCCTTAATTTAAGAACCACCTTTCAATTTCTTTCCTTGGTTAAACACGAATTAGACTGATATAAATCAGTCACAATATACTGAATATCAGTATATCCCCTGTATAAAGAAATTAATTCACTTATACAGTACTTGGAGTGAGGTACGCTTAAAGCGAATCTCCTTAAAACAATTACGTCCCCCGCACTGGTGCTAACGGGTTACTGGACGCTGATCTCTCAAGATACAACACTCCTTCACGGTATTTGGATAGTACTATCAAATCACCGTACGATCGAACCTTAGTTAACCAGTACCTTCACATGATTATTGAAGCAGCGGGACAAAGACAAATTTCGGAAGAATATTTGCCTTTACTTTGGAGGAGCACCCACTGTAGAGGAAGAAGTAAGGTTGAAGAATATTCTTTTTCAGAAGTCCCAGATTCAGACAACAATTCTATTAAAGAATCTGTTGAATTTTCTGAGTATTCTTTCAGAATGAATTTTTTGCAGAATCTCTTTTGGAAGCCGCTTCGAAACCGAATTACTGATTTCCCACTTCATGTTCGGAAGTCACTTCAAGACTGAGAGAGAGAATCTCCTTCAGATTTCTTGTTGTTGGTGTGTTGTGTTGTGTTTTCAATTGAGAATTCGGAGCGCTATTTATAGCGCCCTAGGAGGGGCCAACTGGTCCGAACCCAACGAATAGTTGCAACGGTTCGGTCTGAAACGTTGCAACGGTTCAACCCAACCACCGCAACCGTTGGCCGTCTAACTGCCGCGACAGCCGTTGGCGGAGCGGTTCGGATCCGGATAGCGGAGTGGGTATGCTTCGCGTAACCCATACCCGTGAGACCCAGTTCAAAAAGAACCAGGCTGGGTAGGGAACCCAAACCCAAACCCGAACCCGGTCTCGGTCTCGGTCCCGAGCCCGGCCCGGTACTAGCGCCGGCCGCCGCCGCCAGCGGCGGCTCGCGCGCGCATGTGCGGGCATGGTTTTTCTCCCAATCGCGCGTGAAAACTCCAAGTACCCAAAGGGCACGCCCTTTGTTCTCAATTTTCTCTATTTAAACACTACAAGCTTCCATCCCATGGCCAATGTGGGACTAAATGTTTTTAGCTACCTTCAGTCCCATTTTGGCTTTGAATTAGGCAATCTTTAGAGTTGAATATCTCATTCATTCGAAGTCGGAATTGAACATGTGAATATACCACGTTCATCCCCAATAGAAGGAGAACACACTCCAACCATCATCCAATTGATTCGATCAACGGATCTCGCCGTAATTCAATTCAAAGATTCATATATATATATTCTTCATATTCCAACAATTCTCCACAATGAATGGAGATTCAAAGAATTGACATACAAAGAGACTGACTCTATTGTGAAAGGTACTTTAGAAAAGAAACTGCATCAGGATAGGTGAACTAGGTCTTGAACCTTCCATAGCGAAAGCTTTATCGAACTTACTGGCTAATCAGTGAACTAGGTCTTGAACTGTTAGTCGTTAGTGTAAACAAGTCAATAAGCTTCACACAGTGAATTTCCAAATCAACTTTGGTTCTCGGTTGTGTCCGTTTTGGCCCTGGACATTCTTGGTTTTAGAGAGTATCTTTAGGGAATAACAGCCTCCATAGAAATTCTCAAAGAGCCGACCCAACTCTATACTCACATAGGTGATTGTCCTATTAAGAGTAGTTTACTCTACTCCACTTGTTTAGTAACAAGATCATTAAAAGTGTTAAGCTTATCCTTAATCCACTTGTAGAAAAGCACTTATGTGCACCTTAGGAATGGATTGGAGTCAAGCTCCCAAGTGCTTACTTGCTGAGTCAATCATAACTAGTTTTTCCTCTTGAACTTAGTCCGTGGGATCTCCAGTCGCTAAGTGAGGTTTCCATTAAGCTGACTCGGTAAGGTTAGGCTTTTAGACCCATTCCCCTCGATGCATAGTTTATACGCTCTCCACTTAAACCTTTAGTAAGCGGATCCGCTAAATTATCTTTTGACGAGACAAAGTCAATAGAGATAATTCCATTTGAGAGCAACTGCTTCACAGTATTATGTCTACGACGAATATGTCTAGACTTACCGTTGTATATAACATTTTGTGCCCTAAATATAACTGCTTGATTATCGCGGTGTATACATATAGCGGGCACTGGCTTTTGCCATAATGGTATATCTTTCAAAAATTATCGAAGCCATTCTGCTTCTTCTCCGGCCTTATCTAAGGCTATGAATTCTGATTCCATAGTGGAACGGGCAATACATGTTTGCTTAGAAGATTTCCAAGATACCGCTGCTCCTCCTAGAGTAAATACGTTTCCGCTAGTTGATTTTGATTCCTCAAAATCTGCAATCTAATTAGCATTACTGTATCCTTCAAGTACAGGTGGATACTGTCCATATCTCAAGGCATATTCTTTGGTATGTGATACGTACCCCAATACTCGTAGTAGAGCAGTCCAATATTGATCACAAGGATTACTAGTGTATCTGCTTAACTTGCTTACAGCGTAAGCAATATCGGGTGCAGTGCAATTCATCAAATATATTAGACTTCCGATAATTTGAGAATACTCCAACTGGTATATTCCAGTTCCTATATTCTTATGAAGGTGGACGTGTGGGAGAAAAGGATTTGTATTCTCCTTTATCCCATGATACTTGAATTTTTCTATCATCTTATCCACGTAGTGAGATTGAGATAAACTGATTCCATCTGGTGTTCTGGTGATTTTAATTCCTAAAATTATATCAGCAACCTCCAGATCCTTCATGTCAAAACTGTTGGATAACATTCTTTTAGTGGACTTAATAATTTCAATATTAGTCCCAAGTATCAACATGTCATCTACATAAAGACAAACAATGATACATGCATTTTCAACTGTTTTAGTGTAAACACACTTATCGCATTCATTGATAGTGAATCCATCTTTGATCATGACACTATCAAATTTCTCATGCCATTGTTTTGGAGCCTGGTTTAGACCGTATAAGGATTTTATTAATTTACACACTTTGTGTTCTTGGCCCTTGACTATAAATCTTTCAGGTTGCTCTATATATATTTCTTCATTTAATTCACCATTTAAGAATGCAGTCTTGACATCCATTTGATAGATATCTAAGTTATGCAATACTGCAATTGCAATCAACATCCGAATGGATGTTATTCTTGTTACTGGTGAATAAGTATCGAAGTAGTCAAGTCCTTCTTTTTGTCGATAACCCTTGACTACTAATCTAGCCTTGTACTTATCGATAGATCCATTGGGTTTTAATTTTCTTTTAAAAATCCACTTACACCCAATTGGTTTACTGTCAGGAGGCAAGTTTGTCAATTCCCAAATATGATACTTAGTATGGATTCTATTTTTCTATTTATAGCTTCTTTTCACATTTGTGCTTCTGTGGTTGACATAGCCTCTTTAAATGTTTGAGGTTCGCTTTCAATAGCGTATGCTATGAAATCTAGACCAAAAGATTTTGAGATTCTATATCTCTGACTTCTTCTTGGTTCAATTTTCGTATTAACAATCGGTTCCTCGGGGCTTTCGTCCCTGAACGCCATCTCATGTGTTCTTTTCCCAGAAGTCTTATCTGTTTCCCGTTTATATGGAAAAATATCTTCAAAGAACACAACATCTCTATATTCGATAATCATGTTTACATGAATATCTGGTATCTCTGATTTATGAATCAGAAATCTGTAGGCACTACTATTCAAGGCATAGCCTATGAATATCCAGTCCATAGTTTTTGCTCCCAACCTAGTCTTTTTAGGTAATGGTGCTAGTACCTTTGCAAGGTACCCCCACATTTTGAGGTAATGGTAGGAAGGTGTCCTTCCATGTCATAACTCAAATGGTATAAGATCAAGTTTCTTGTGGGGTACTCTATTTAGAATATAATTTGCAGTTAATAGAGCTTCCCCCCACAAGTTCTGCGGTGCTCCAGAGCTTATGAGCATGGAATTGACCATCTCCTTCAAAGTTCTGTTCTTCCGTTCAGCAATTCTATTTTGTTGAGGAGTATATGGTGTTGTTGTTTGATGGATTATACCAAATTTAGCACATAACTCACTAAAATCATTTGATTCATATTCTCCACCTCTATCGGATTTTAGAATCTTGATATTCTTATTCAGTTGATTCTCAACTTCGGCGTTATATGTTATAAACATATTTATTGCCTCATCCTTACTGTTTAAAAGATACACATAACAGTATCTTGTACAGTCATCAATAAAAGTAATAAAATACATTTTACCACCTCTAGTTGGCATAAACTTTAAGTTACACAGATCGCTATGAATTAACCCTAAAGGTTCTGTATTTCGATCAATTGAGTGAAATGAATTTTCCACCAACTTGGCCTCAACACAAATCTCACACTTGCGAATTTCTTCCAAGTTGAGTTTAAGAATATATCCTAGATTAGACAAGTTCTTTAATGACTTGTAATTTACATGCCTAATCTAGCATGCCATAAAGTAGGAGACTCAAGCAAATAAACAGAAGTTTTTCCTTTATTTATAAGCTTTGGGTACAAATACACAGACTTTTTATCTACCACTGCAACATTGGCTTTAAAAAGTCCATCAACAAGATAACCCTTTCCTACATACATCCCTCCCTTAGTAAGTACAAATTTATCTGATTCAAAAACCATTCTAAATCCTTTCTTACTAAGTATTGATCCAGAGATCAAATTCTTGCGGATATCTGGAACATGTAGCACATCGTTCAGACTAAGCTCTTTTCCAGATGTCCACTTCAGGATGACCTTGCCTTTTCCTTCAACCTTTGAGACGGCTGAGTTTCCCATGATTAGTTGCTCATCTTGCTCTAGTTTTTTATATTCAGGGATTAATAATTTCTCAGAGGAGATGTGCCGAGTAGCCCCAGTGTCTACCCACCAATCCTTATTGTTGGCTGTCAGATTCACCTCTGACACCATAGCAGAAAGGCTTGGCGATGCATGGTCGGTCAAGTTTGCCTGTGGATGACTTTTCTTATTCTTTTTGAGACGGCTGCGACATTCATTCGCCTTATGCCCTTCTTTGTTGCAGATGTAACAGGTTCCTTTGAAGCGCATGTTCTTGCCTTCTTGGACCTTGCCTTTGTACCCCTGGGAAGTCTTCTTCCACTTTAAGCCTTTGGAAGTAGACGCTTTCCCCTTTGAGTCTTCGATCACATTGGCTTTTGCTTCATAGGAGTTCTTACTGCTCCTTTTCTCGGACTTTCAGTTATCCTCCTCGATTCGAAGCCTCACAATAAGATCTTCTAACTTCAGCTCCTTTTGCTTGTGCTTCAGGTAGTTCTTGAAATCTCTCCACGCAGGTGAGAGTTTCTCCACGATAGTAGCAACCTGAAAGGTTTCAGGTAGAATCATACCTTCGGCTTCTATCTCGTGCAAGATAAGTTGGAACTCTTGCACCTGACTGATTACAGTCTTGCTGTCCACCATTTTGTACTCCAGAAATCGTCCTACGACGAACTTCTTGGTACCAGCATCCTTAGTCTTGTACTTCTTGTCAAGACTAGCCCATAACTTCTTTGCCGTTGTGATGGGACTGTAGACATTGTAAAGAGAGTCATCCAGTCCATTTAAAATATAATTTCGGCAAAGAAAGTCACATTGAGTCCATGCATCAGTTTCGGGCTCTGGTGGATCTTCTTGCAAGAATCTGACCAGATGAAGAGTGGTCAAGTAGAAGAGCATCTACTGTTGCCACCTCTTGAATTCTATGCCGTCAAATTTTCCTGGCTTCTCCGGCTTCGGGTTAGGAAGTGGAGTAGGCATCAAAGCTTGTAGCTGTATGTTTGGTGCCTTGCTAGAGCTATCTTGATTAGTCTCAGACATTTTCTGCAAATTCAAGTAGAATAGAAGTAAGAAACTTCAATATAATAATTGTCTTAAGATTGTTGGTTTCTGGGATCAATCTGACAACTAATCAAGATCACTGAAATATCGACAATCTAATTGGCCAGGTCGGTAAATATCAGGTGGGAGGTTTTCCGTTCAATAAAACGTTCCTTAATTTAAGAACCACCTTTCAATTTCCTTCCTTGGTTAAACACCAATTAGACTGATATAAATCAGTCTCAATATACTGAATATCAGTATATCCCCTGTATAAAGAAATTAATTCACTTATACAGTACTTGGAGTGAGGTACGCTTAAAGCGAATCTCCTTAAGATAATTACGTCCCCCGCACTGGTGCTAACGGGTTACTAGACGCTGGTCTCCAAGATATAACACTCCTTCACGGTATTTGGATAGCACTACCAAATCACCGTACGGTCGAACCTTAGTTAACCAGTACCTTCACAGGATTATTGAAGCAGCGGGACAAAGACAAATTTCGGGAGAATATTTGTCTTTACTTCGGAGGAGCACCCACTGTAGAGGAAGAGGAAGGTTGAAAAATATTCTTCTTCAGAAGTCCCAGATTCAGACAACAATTCTATTAAAGAATCTATTGAATTTTCTGAGCCTTCTTTCAGAACGAATTTTTTGCAGAATCTCTTTTGAAAGTCACTTCGGAAACCAAATTACTGATTTCCCACTTCCTGTTTGGAAGTCACTTCAAGACGGGGAGAGAGAGAGAGAGTCTCCTTCAGATTTCTTGCTGTTGGTGTGTTGTGTTGTGTTTTCAATTGAGAATTTGGAGCGCTATTTATAGCGCTCCGGGAGGGGCCAACTGGTCCGAACTCAACAAATAGTTGCAACGGTTCGACCCAACCACCGCAACCGTTGGCCGTCCAACTGCCGCGACAGCCGTTGGCGGAGCGGTTCGGATTCGGATAGCGGAGCGGGTCTGTTGGCGGGGCGGTTCGGATCTGGATAGCGGAGCGGGTATGCTTCGCGTAACCCATACCCGTGAGACCCAGTTCAAAAAGAACCAGGCCGGGTAGGGAACCCGAACCCAAACCCAAACCCGGCCGGCGCCGGCGCGCGCGCATGTGCGGGTATGGTTTCCTCCCAATCGCGCGCGAAAACTCCAAGTACCCAAAGGGCACGCCCTTTGTTCTCAATTTTCTCTATTTAAACACTACAAGCTTCCATCTCATGGCCAATGTGGGACTAAATGTTTTTAGCTACCTTTAGTCCCATTTTGGCTTTGAATTAGGCACTCTTTAGACTTGAATATCTCATTCATTCGAAGTCGGAATTGAACATGTGAATATACCACGTTCATCCCCAATGGAAGGAGAGCACACTCCAACCATCATCCAATTGATTCGATAAATTGATCTCACGTAATTCAATTTAAAGATTCACATATATATATTCTTCATATTCCAACAGTTGCTGGATGATGGGATCATGTCACTTGACTCTGTTAGGTCAGAGCTTAATATAACTGATTCCATTTACCAAACCACTAGGGAGAAAACTAGTGGAGAATACATCGAGGGAATGAGACTCATGTCTATAACAAAGAGTCAAAAATGATAGTAACCCAACCTGTGTGATTGATGAACTCATAAAGTAGGTTCATATGGGTAATAACAAATTATTTGTTGACTTGGTGATGCACTATCATTATTTTATTATTGAGAAGTCCTTTTTTATGATGTAGATAGCGCAAATTGCAATGTGCCAAAATGAGCATTAGCTCTAGATAGATTATCATAATCTTTATTGGGTGGTGTGCTTAATTACAATGCACACTTGATGGATCCAGCTATATGAGTGTGGATGTGGGGCCGCTTCCTATGAGAATGTAGATATAATGAATATCCAGGTAGGGCACATGGCCGATTCGTGCCAATCTATTTTGCACAGTTCGATTCTGAGAATGATATGTAAATAGTAGGTTAATGATCTATAATTAAAGAGATTGGTTCATAAAAATTTTATGTTTCATCAACTTCTTGTAAGACACACCTACATATCTCAGGTAGTGGTTCATAGACCAAAAGTTATCACTATTGAAGCATTGAGTTCTCATGTTTCCTCCATATTTGATTCTTCCTCTTTTCTCCCATTCCTATTATCTTTCCTTTTTAATTTGAAATATTGGGGATTGTTAGTATTTAAGGTTATTTCAAAATTATGCAAAATTCTTTTAGCCTCATATTGGATAGGAACAGAACTCTATAGTGTTTAAATATGAAGTCTCTCTCATGATGAGTTGTGCAGACTAGAAATCAGGGAGTGCTCGCGCGCACGCAAGCCCAGTGAGGCCCAGTGAAGGAAATTGGGTTACTGGGTTCGAAAATCTTAATGCGCATGTGCGCGTGTAAAGGGTGCAAATTCGGGTTTCAGAACCTCGTGGGTGTGATCCAAATAGGCTACGTTTTACCAATTTATTTTTAGATTTAAAATTAAAATAAAATTCCTTCAAATCTTATCATCATATTTGATCAGAAATAGCTATTAAGATTCGCATCATTTTCATGTCCTGTCATTGGGTCAGAGTTAGCTGTTGAGAGCTCTCTGCCCAACTTCTGTAGTGAATTCTGGTCAAGGTAAGATTTCTTTCTCTATCTAAGGATTGTGTTCTCTGCTCAAGGATTTTCTGATGTTGGAAAAACTCTCTTTATAAATGACCTGATCCCTACTCTCGAAGACAGAACTCAACCATCTTTCTCCTCCACTCTCCTCAAGCTCTTCTGTACTTCCCTGCATTTTCAGAGAAAACAAAACCGAGCTGTTCGAGGGCTTGTGCATTGCGAGTGCACGCTTGCAGGTCCAGTGATCGTTGAATCTTAGAGGGTAACCTGCCATCAACCTGCTGCGCCGAGATACTATCTCAGAGGGGCGCGATCTACTATGAAGGACAGCGCTCTGCATGTCTCGATTAAAATAAGAGAAGTTTTTTTCCTTCTTAAAAGTTTAATTTAAAATAACTTAGCAGTAATCCGTGCATAATTTTCCAACATTGTGCTCATCAAAAAGATTTGCAATTACTCCTGCTCAAAAATTGAATACTTTCACTACAGGAGTGTGACAACATCCTTTTAATTTCTTAACTTTTGTTTTCCTTGTTATGATTTTCATTACAGTCATCTTTGATAACTATGATTATGGTGAACTTGAGGCTTTTTACAATTTAGATAGCGGTTAACGATAATGTATCATAATTAGATATTTATAACTAGACTATAACTTGGGATTGAAATTGCTCTAGAATGTTATTATCTATGCTCCATAGCCAATCCTATTTTGATGGGAAAGATTGCATTGAATGTATGTTTTTATTTTCCAAATGAAATGGAAAAAGAAAAAAGAATTTCTTTATCTAAGACCCAAATAAGTAGTTTTCCCACAGTTGTAACAAATTCATGCAAACTACAAAGGGAACAGAGAAGCTCAGATGATGTCTTTGTGCTACTACTGCTATCTTTTTTATGCATTTGACTTGTGTTTTGGGCTTTCATCATTGAGATAAGCAGGGCAGCAGGACTCATGGGGTCATATCAGAGTATAGGTTTGTGATTTCTTGTCTTATCTCACTGGTCTCAATGATATATTCTGTTGTAGAAAAAGGTTAGAAAAGTTTCATTTTTATTTGCAGAGAAGTCAGAAACAAGTCAAGGATACTTCTCTGATGTCCTACTTTCTCACTTCAACTCATGTTTGGGGATCAATGCAGAGAGTTTGGGGATCAATGCTGGTGGTACTCTCTCTCTCTCACACTCTCTCTCTCTCTCTCATTTCTTGACATCAAAGAAGAGCAATGCTAATTTGACAAATGATCTAGGGGTCAATACATATTATTAGTTAGAGGAGAAAAAGGTAAAGAAGGAAAAGTATACTCTGTATTTTTTTCTAATTAGATGTTACTGCTTGTTATTAGTCTGCATACTAATGGTCTAATTATCACTAACAAGGGTTTCTTACTCTTTCTAAAAAAAAGACTAAATGGGTAGTATAAACAAGTTCACCCTTAGCTAATTACCATTACATGTAGTACAAGGGTACAATTCATTTAACTGAAAACAAAAGAGTAATGTGAATTAATTATTGGACCACTGTTAATGTTGTAGGAGAAAAGAATAATAAATAATATTTTCATTTGTATTTATCTTCAATCAATTAGTGCCAAATGTCAATAGTTTGTAATCTAAATATCACCATTTGAAACACAAAATATGGTTAAGCGCAAAAAAACCCTTGAGGTTGCAAGAAAAACAGTAATACCTCTGAGGTTTTAAACTCAATATTTACCCCTCTCTATTATCTTGGTCGAAAAATGTCCTTATAGAAGCCTCCAGAGTTTTTGAAATATCTAAAATTTCTCTATTTAATTATCTTCTGTCTTTTCTTTCTCCATTTTAGCTCCTCTCTTTTTATTTACCTAGCGCTTTCTTCTCTAATTTCTTTCTTTGTTTAAGTATCTTTTTAACTCGCCCCTCTCTGTCTCTCTTTAATTTTAGTTTTCAAAATCCTTTTCCTTTATAACTTTAAAGCTAATTTCTTCTAATTATATTCTCTCTAGCTTTCTTTTCTATGTAATCTATTTGTCCTTCTCTTAAATTTCTTTTGTATCTAACTTTCTTCTGAATTTATCTCTATTTTCAAATTTCAAATTTTTTCTTTCTTTCTAAATTTTTTTTGTCTCTTCTTGTCTTCAATTACCTTTTTCTTTGCAAATATTTTTTTTATTTCTAATCTACAGAGAAATAATAAGAAAAAATAGAAACTTATATACTTTTATCTTAGATGGAGTAAGTAACCCACCTTTGATGATTAGCTTGCTCTTGAACAGTAACAAATTGAGTGGCCCTGTGCAGTGGGAGTTTGGTGATAATGTGTGTGCTGGGATTTGGTCGAACAAATTGTCTCACATCGACCAGGCGTAGGGATAATCTTGGGTATATAAGGATTTAGGCAACTCCATCTAGAAGACTAGTGTTTTGGGATGGTGCCCTAAGTCCTTCAATTGGTATCAAAAATTGTTCAAGGGAGATTGGCTAGACGTGGGGATGATCTTGGGTGTATAACCTAAAAGGTTAGTCTTTTGGGGTCTTGCTTATAATTGTATGGAGGTGACGGGAATCGGTAGGGGCCGGTGTAGAGAGCAGTGACCAAGTGATGGCTAGAGCTTAAACTGTCATCTTTTTCTCAATCTTGGTTTTTTTTTTTTTGTTAAACTTGTTTTGAGTATGGGTTTTTGTTTGTTTTGAGTGTGCTAACGGATGGATTTGGATAGCATTGGATTAAGATTAGATGAGAGAGAGAGAGAGAGGATGTGTGTGTGTAAAAGAGATAGCAGTGTAGGCAGCAGAGCAGAGAAAGCTCAAAGATGGCTTTTTCTGTTCTGCTGTAGTTCTAGTTAGATTGATAGATAGAGTACAGCAGTAGGCCTTGATCAAATAAAGGTTTGTAATTTTTCAATGATGCTTCTTATGCTGTAAAAACGAAAATGTTTAGGACAGTCAAGATTTTTTTTTTTTTTTTTTTTTTTTTTACCTGCACGCAACTCAAAATGAATGCAAGTTTCTGGGATTGTTCTTCTTTTGTCTCACTTTCAGGCTGACACGTCTTTTGGGATCCCTGCATGCAGTCATTTTTTTTTGTTTTTTTTTCCTAGGTTGAAGATTTTGATTTATTGTGACGAGGTGAAGACTGCGTGCATCATTAAAACCTCAGTGGGGCTGAGTTTCGGAGTGAGTGAACGTTGTGTCTGTTAATGAGAAGGCCCAGGCCTTGTGACCCAGAACGGCAACAAACTTCTAACTGTGGGGCCCAGGCTATTTAATAAGTGGGACCCACATCTATTTCCATTTGTTAACCTGGCGTGCTCCACGCCCTCTTAAATACTGTTTGTCCATTTGAGGACGCAACGGGAGAGGAAAAGATAAGAAACACGAGAGCCTCAAAATTTTGTACAATTGTGAAAATTGTTTGAAATATCAGTTGAAAACAGCCACCGGAGCCAAAAGTAGGAGAAAAAAAAAGGAAAAATCTTCGCTATAATGCGTCAATTCTTTGAAATAAATCACGTAGGCATGTATCTAGGAGCCGTTTGTTTCGCGGTAAAAGACGTAAAAATCCGTAATTCGTAAATGACTTATAATCCAATTACAATTACGGCGTTTTTATGAACCGTAATTCGCAAAAGACTTACATAACTCAATTATCACTCACTTGCAATCAAATTATCACTCACTTACAGTTCGGTTACAGTTAATTTTGTGGCCATGCAAATTTGTATTATTTTTTATATTAATATTAAATTTTTTAATATTTAACATTTTTAATATTTATTTGCAATATTAAAACTTTTTAAATCACCAAATAGTTAATTTATGGTCAACTTTTTCACTTATGACTTGCACATTACGACAATCAAATACCGTAAAATACAGTACATTTTCCCACTTATAACTTTATACTACCAACCAAGCACCATAAAACTTACATGCAGGTAACTCATTTACAACTGTAAAAGACTTTATCAATTACGACTTACGAATTACGGCCAATTACGGCAACCAAACAGACCCCTAATGCATGTCGGATTCATCGAGCTTAAGAAAACAATAAGTTGATTCGAATGCTTTACAAGCTCGTTTAGGATTCGCAAGTTCAATTAAAATCAATTACTTTCCATCTAATCAATTTGATGCGAGTGAAATGCGTTGGTGAAAATGAGTTTAACATCACAACCCGCTAATTTTATATAATTTCTCTCGTTACAAGAAACGTTTCATAGCAAAGTATTTAACAGCCGCCGAAGTTGCTAGCATGTATGTGTAAGTTGATTGTTATATTAAATGATCAAAACTCGGAGCAAGATTTTGTATTTCCTTTTTCAGTGAGGCAAAATTTAGAACGGGTAAAGGTTGAGAAAAATATTTTACAATCTGAAAATTCAAATTCAAGCATTCATCAAGTTGCCGACAAGTATGTTAGTTAAGGTACGAACTCGTGACATTTTGCACATTCCAATCATCTATCCATCTCATGTCATGCTTGACACAGCAAACACCAGCAGAAATAGCAAACTAAAGTTGGGTCTGGTCGCCGCAGAAACTGTGCAGCCATTAAATCTGTTTTCCAAAAGGAATCTGACACGAGAAATTGCAAGGAAAGGCCCACATCAAGAATTTAATGGCCCATAAAAAGATCCAATCACCAACTTCATTTCCTAAAAACCGAAAGAAGAAACATGTGTGTGACCATTTTAACACAGTCAATATTCCAAATAATACACCAACCTCAATGCATAACCAACAGCAAGGCCAAAGAGTAAGAAGATAACCACCACCCAGAAACATGTTTCATGGAGAAACAAGCAACAAGGAAGAAGGGAGCACTGCCCTCCCTAAATCATTTTTTTTCAAGTAAAAAGATGGCTCAGAGTTCCCAAGAAATTCTTCACCAATGTTGTGGTAACACCACCAAACAATAAGAGTAGTCGTGAAAGCTCGAGCATTTTACCGTAGCAAGTAATGTGACTTGAACACTACAAGAAGAAGAACACAAATCAAGAACACAAGATTTTGTGAGAGAAGGGAGAGAAATTCTTATTAATCTGAGAAGCAAAACAGAATTTACAAGAATCTCTCACAAAGATATCTCATACTCTCAATACAATGGTTGATTCAAAGTTCTTAACACCAATGGAACAATCTCATATTTATAGGAAACCAACTACCGAGAGTTTGGATCGAAAACGGAATCAGAATTCAACTTGAAATAGAATCAGAATTTGGGTCGGATACGCACGGATACACCCAGATTGTTGTTTCTGTCGATAGGGTTGGCGATAGCATTCTCCCGAAAGTTAGTCTGTCTCAGATTTTCGATAGCTTCATCAGAGTTGTTGAAAGCTGGTATCAGCTTTCGAAAGCTTCTTCAAGATTTCTAAAGCCCTATGCATTTTTGTGCATATTCTAACTTCTGAATTTATTGTAATCTCCTCCACATTGTCGCATAGTTTTCTCCAATGAATATGAAGCATCCAAATACCAACAATCTCCAACTTGACTTACATTCCATGAGTCCTTTATAGAAATTGCCCCCACACCATCAAATAAGCTTTCTCTTCTCTTTTGTGACTTTACGCGGCTCTCTACAAAGAGCCCATTCTCCACCTTACTTTTGGAGGACCTTGATGAAGTTCATAGATAATCTGAACTTCTCCATCAGGATGTTCTTTGTCATTGTGTCTGCTAGATTTTTTTTTTTTTTTTTTGTGTGCAGATTTTGATTAAACCAATAACCTTTTCCATTGTAACCCATTGACGTGTCATGTGATACCTCATATCAATATGCTCTGTTCGCTTGTAATACCTGTGATCTTTAGCGAGATGTATCGTACTCTGACTGTCATAATCGATCTGAATTGTATCCTGTATCATTTCAAATGTGCCAACCAATCTTCTCAACCACAAGCCTTTTTAGATGCCTCAACTACAACCATGTACTCCACTTCTGTTGTTAAAAGCGTCACTATGTCTTGCAACTATGTCTTCCAACTAGCAACACTCTCAGCTACTCTGAATATATAACCCATCGTAGATCTTCGTTGAATAAGATATCCTGCATACATACATCAACATATTCTTGTAGTATCATAGGCTTCTCTGTTTTCAATCTCTTGAATGCCAAGCCTAATCTCACAGTCCCTCGTATATATCATAGCACCCACTTCGCTGCTTCTCAATATTGCTTGCCTGAATTCGACATGAACAGACTAACTGCACTAACTGCATAGGCTAAGTTAGGCCTAGTGCAGATCATAGCATACATCAGTGATCCCATCGCACTAGCATATGGTATTCGAGTCATCTTATCCTCTTATTCTAGTAAGTTTGGACTCTGAGTGGAGGATAGCCTGAAGTAACCTGCCAAAAGAGTAGTGATCGCTCTTGATTTAACCATGTTGAAGCTTTCCAACATCTTGAGAACATAGTTCTCCTGGAATAGCCAAGGTCTTTTTGTACTCCTGTCTCGACCGATCTCAATAACTAAGATCTTATTGGCTTCTCTCAAATCTTTCATGTCGAACTACTCTTTTAGCTGAGCTTTAAACTTCTGAATATGTGTCTTATTTCTCGCAGAAATCAACATATCATTCACATACATCAACAAATATGTGAGATCATCGTTACACTGCTTGAAATAAAAACAACTATCATACTCATATCGGGTGTACTTAACTTTGATCATGAATGAGTCGAACTGCTTCTACACTACTTGAGAGTCTGCTTCAGCTCATAAAGGACTTCTTGAGAGGATACACGATATTTTCTTGACCTTCTTGAATGAACCCTTCAGGTTGCTTCATTTATCCTCTCATCTAGCTTACCATGTAGAAATGTTTTCACATCCAACTGTCCCAACTCGAGAACACCTTGAGCCATGATTGCCAACAATAATCGAATAGATATACGTTTGACTACAGAAAAGAAGATCTCATTTACAGTCAATACTCACCTTTTAAGAATACCCTTTGGCAACTAATCTTTCCTTGTATTGCTCACTATCCTTCTTACGAAGACTCACCTGCAACCAATCGCTTTAGAACCCTTTGATAAATTCACCAAATTTCAAGTTTGATTTCTCTCCAAAGTCTTCATCTCCTATTCCATGGCTATAGCCCACTTGTCATTGTCATCCATCTTGATTGGCTACTTATGACTGCTAGGATCTTCATTTTCTGTTATTAATGCAAAAGATACTTGGTCTTCTTGCCAGCCAAATCTGATCGATGGTACTGAAACTCTGTCTAACCATCTCAACGGTCTAGGTTACATCTGTTGCTCCTGAGTAGATTCTTGCATGACTCTATTTGAAATTGAGCAGTTTTTATCTGACCCGACAGGCTAGATAGGGTCATTTGAAAACTCAAACTCCTGTCTCTGAGAATCTCTTGAATTGTATGAAGCTCTGCGCCTTGTCCTTTGTTTTTGACTTAGCTTGCAACATTGAATCTTCATCAAACACCACATCTCTCTTAATAAAGGAACTCTTTTTCTCTGGATCCTAAACCTTGTATGCCTTGGTTCCCTTAGTGGAACCGATCAAGTAACAACTTTTTGACTTAGACTTCAGCTTGTTTCTCTTTGATAATCAATCAAACTGTATGTCAGGCAATCAAATATCCGTAAAGTTGAATAGTCCACTGAACTCTCCTCACAATATCTTTTCTGGGATTTGAATATCAATGGCTGTAGATGGTAATATGTTCACTAAATAGCTCGAATGACTCAATGCCTCTGCCTAGAAACTTTCTGACATGTCATCTTGTAACCTCTGTAGGCACGCTCTGTAAGTGTCTGATTCATGCGCTTTATAACTCTTTTTTGTTCTGGATGTCCTGGAATACTCAGCTTACTGTCAATACCTTCACTAACTAAGTATTCTTTGAATTCTATGGATGTATACTCACTCTCATTGTCTGACCTCAAGAACTTCACTTTTTTTTCCTTTCCGCTTCTTCACCATTGCTTTTCACTCTTTGAACTTCTGAAAATACCTCTGATTTCTGCTTCAAGAAATACACACATACTTTCTGAGAGTAATCACTTAAAAGTAACATAATAACATGCACCCCAATGGATGCAACTGGTGAAGGTCCCTATATATCCGTGTGTATAGGATCTAACAAGCCCTTAGTCTTGTGCACTGAGATAGTAAAAGCTACTCTCGATTGTCTACTCATAATGTAAAACTTACATAGGATAAGTTTGCAATATTTAACACCTGATAGAACTCTTTTGTGGTATATGGCTTGAAGACTTAGCTCGCTTATATGTCCAAGACGCATGTGCCAAAGTCTTGTAGTGTCCTCCTTCTCTATTGCTATGGAAGCATCACCAATCACCTTACTTCTGATCATCTTGTACAAGTGCACCATACGCTCTACTTTGAAGACCGTCATAGAGCCTTTAGTGACTTTTAGAGCTCCATCCGTGCCTAAGAACTTACATCCCTGAGCTTCCAAGGCTCCCAATGAGAGAATGTTTTTCCTCAGGTTAGGAACATGTCTTACGTTCTTGAGTATTTGCACCTATCCATCAATCATCTTCATATGGATACTACATATTCTAATTGTCTTGCATACAACTTCGTTTCTCATCAGGACTGTGCCTCCTTCAATAGGCTTATATGTGCTAAATCGCTCATTCTTTTGAGACATGTGGTATGTGTATTCCGAGTCAAGCAATTAATCATCTGAGAACCTCTCTTTGCCTCTATCCAAATTCACTGACAAAACATCACATGATTCTTCAACTTCTTCCTTGGCTATGCCGACTTTATTCCATTGTTTTCCACTAGTTCTAGCTCCATTAGCTCCTGAGCCATCCTTCTTCTATAGAATCTTCTTGTACTTGAAGCAATTCTTTTTCGTGTGCCCTGGATATTGCATTAGTAGCAATCATTATTTTCATTTGAAACTTTGGTACCCTTCTTGGGTCTCCTACTTTGTGATTTCTCCCTCTACTCTTTGACTACCAATCCTGAGGCCTCCTCCGAAGAATATGTCTTCTTCATCAGATCATATTCTAGAGCATCTGCCTGATATCTTTAAACTCTTTTTTTCATACATGATGGTAGTTGTCAAGTGATCATAATACCGAGGAAGAGAAGGTAGCAACAAAAGACCTTTATCTTCCTCTTCTAGTTTCACTTCAGTACCAAGAGGTCGCTCAAAATCCGATTGAACGCATTGAGATGCTACAGAACTGGTGTTCCTTCCTTCATCCGAAGACTATACAACTGCTTTCTCAAAAAGAGTTTATGGATAAACTCTTCGTCATGTAGAAACTCTCCAGCTTATACCATAAACCTGCAGTTATTTTCTCATTTATTACATTATAAAGAACTTCATCTGATAGACATAGTATAATAGTGGCCTTGGATTGAACTTCGAGATCCACCCACTCGTCGACCTCCGTCTTGGACGGCTTCTTCTTAGCACCAAGCAGGGCTTTGTGAGTGCCCTCCTTCACGAGCAACATCGTTAATCGCATTTTTCACAACAGGAAGTTATTCTTCTTGTCAAATTTCTCTACCTCAAACTTCAGTGTGATCGTCTTGCTAGACATAGCTTTGATATCAACTGTTGTGGTAAACAACACGAAACAATAAGAGTAGCCGCGGAAGCCTCGAATAATCTACCATAGCAAGCAGTATAACTTGAACATTACAAGAGAAAGAACATAAATCAAGAACACAAGATTTTGTGAGAGAAGGGGAAGAAATTCTTATTAATCTGATAAGCTAAATAGAGTTTACAAGGATCTCTCATAAGAATATCTCAAACTCTCAATACAAGAGTTGATTCAAGATTCTTAAAACACAATGAAACAATCTCAAATGTTAGGAAACCAACTGCCCAGAGTTTGGATAAAAACGAAATCAAAATTCAACTTGAAATAGAATCAAAGTTCAGGTCGGATAAGCAAGAAAACGCCCAGATTGTTGCTACTGTCGACAGGGCTGTCGACAACGTTCTCCGAAAGTTAGTCTGTCTCAGATTTTCGACAACTTCGCCAGAGCTGTCGAAAGCTAGTTTCAGCTTTCAAAAGAGCCCTGCGCATTTTTGTGCATGTTCTCACTTCTGAGTTTGTTGGAATCTCTTCCACCTTGTCGTATAGTCTTTTCCAATAAATGTGAGACATCCAAAATACTAACAACCAACCATCATCCCTAAATCACTTTCAAAACTACTAGTCGGTATCTTAGAATAGGTATCATCATTGCCATTCACAGATTTTTGTTGCACAAAATTCCTCATTTTACTCAGTAACAGCCATCCTAGCACTTGCTAAGTGCTGGTTGCTATTTACTTACAAGGATTTTCCTCGTTGCCTCCTTTGCCCACTTTTGGCCTTGGTCATTCGAATCTATTAAGAAATTACACAAGGCTCAAAAATCTTGTTCATAGTGACTAATAGCCATACTTTCATCACTGCCTTTTATGGAATTGGATATAGCAAGCTAAGCCTTCCAAATACTTGGGATTATTTGTGTTGGTTGCTAAGCATTAAATTTACAACCGAACGAACAATACTTTAGCAATGACATATTGTTATAAGTAAGAAAGAATTGGAATCCAATTTCCAAAACCTGCAAAAAATTCACATGCTCACAACATAAATGATAATGTATAAAGGCAAGTACATGATTAGAAACATATGGAATGGGGTTATAAATGAAGGAAGGTAGTTTAAACTAGGCAGCATAAGCATTAGATAATATTACAAACAAGACGAATTAAAATTGTAACATAGACAATATTTTGGTGGGGTTATGAAGGTAGATATACCTCTCCAAAAGCACCACAAAAGTGTCCCGGCGGGTGTTTCTTTAGTAGGTTTGGGTCGGTTAGAGCTCCAAACTTTTCACGGTCTCAAATTTAAACCTCGTCGCGTGCAGACATTTAATTCCCGGACGTCAGTTACTAGGCAGGCTCTGAGTCCCCCAAAATGGATTAGAACCATTTGGAGCTTGAAGATTAGGGGAAATACAAAATTCTCCCAGACCTCTCAAAAACTATCTTGTTGAATTCACCGGTAGCAAAATCATCTCCAATTATGAGCCTTTTTAAGTCCAAAGTGTGTTAAGGGCTTGCTAACATACTCCATGAGTTTTGAATCCTTCTGAAATTGATGAAAAGTTATGCAAATAAGGCCGCAAAATATCAACATGTATATTAATATTAAAGATTTTAAGGAAATAAGTAAGAGGTATACGTTATCCCATCTATCATAAGAAACTCGGTCCAAAGTTAATTATCGTTTTTTTTTTTTTTTCGTCCCGCTAACTTCAATGCATGAAAACATGTCTTCTAATCTAGCTTTCGGTGTGATAACGTGAGCACACACATTCTCTGGACCAAAATCTGTCCTAAATTTTTCATTCATGGCCCGTGCAGTCTGGGTAAAAGCAATTGCCTTGAGAGTCTTGTCAACTTTTTGCACGTCCTTTGCAAGCTGAACCAAGTAAAGGATCACAAATTCATCATGTTCTTTGATCCAAATTTTGCTGTGTTGGCATGTACCCTTCTTTCTAGTATTCTTCCTCTTTGGTTCCTTTGATTGGGAACTCACTTGTTCACCCGTGCTTTCTTCCTGCTTTGACCCCATGTTGTCCTCTCTTGTGGTGGCTCTCTCACTTTGTGATGACAATGGTGTTATGCTTACACCCCATGGTGTTCTCACTTGTACAAATATGTTAGGACAGCACTATCTCAAAACATTGCACCACATGTATCGAAGTCCACCAAGAGATAGTCATCTGTGATGTACTTTATTTGTGGAGTAATCTGGGGGGGGGTGAGAATAGTGCCAATCATGTGCAGGATAGAACCATGTGCATTCTGATGGGCCTGCACATCTGTCAACGGATTCACGTTGAACTATTGACAGAGACAGTTTAGCTTCATTGCTCCACCCCTCATAGCCGTCGGGGGAGGTTTTCTGCCCAATAATCTCTCACACTTTACAGCTCAATCTATATCATCTGTCCATTTAACAGGCGGACCATCTATGAATAGCTCAAGAAGCACCGTCACATCCTGTAATGTAACAGTCATCTCTCCACTCTAAGATGAAATTGGATGTCTCGGGCCTCCATCTCTCTATTAAAGTCATAAGTAAGGGCAAATCAAGTCTCACTCCACCTAACTTAAGAAGTAATGAAAAATCATGTTCGTCTAACATACGGAATGACACGGTCATTTGCCAGAACTCACTACCGATGTGACCGTGAATGATCCAAACACTTAATAAGCTGAAGATCCTGTAGTTTTGCACATAAATTGCAATAACTCAACTTTTACAAAAATGCATAATTCTAATGTTCAAATTAACATTCATAAAAAGATACCCGGCTCGAGTTGATCTTAAAAATTGATGCGTATCTTGAAAGTAAGGAACATCAGAAGTGATAGTCTCAAAGTATATTGGTGCCTTGTTTGCACATAGTTTCAAATTTTTAGTAACAATTATAGTCAAATTTAACTATTTTTAGTAATAATCATCATACTTACCCGATGGAAGACGATGGTACCAGTGGGTTCTTGTAATGACTGAGTTGTTTGCAATTACTACATCTATTGCGTTTATGGCATTCACGTCCTTCATCTATAGTATCGCGTATGCGAACAAAAGGTGAGCGATCTGGCGACCTTCTAACTTCCAGTGGTAAGTTAGTAAGCCCACTTCTCTCTGCCCAATGTCGTTTATCAGGAACGGCGATGGAATAGGAGAACATAAGCCTTACTGTAGTTGTTCACATTATACCATTGTGCACATAAAAAGAAAGTAATTATATTAGCAAAATCTTTTTCCTGAGCACATGATGCAATAATATGTGCACAAGCTAATTTTTGAAGTTGAGGTAAATTATAAGAACAAGTAAGCTCGTCTTCTATGACGTTAACCATGCACATATATCCTCCATGTTTGATACCTCCCACTTAGTTTGACTAAATTTTTGTTGTCAAGCCCTATTTCTCAAAATTCGAGAAAACGACACGTGACGAAAGTCGGCGATGCATATCGCTAGGAGTATACCCCAGGTATGCACGCTAAGCATTTATGTAACATGAATAAGTTATATGAATCAACTATAAAAATATTAAAATCACTACAATATGACATATAAATTTCTACATAAAGATATATTATACTATGAATAATCAAATAGAATAAAGATTAAGTCCAATCAATATATATATTAATCAAACAAAATAAGAGAAAGGCATGAATAATACAAAGACCGGAGGATCAAGAAAAGAAACTCTAGGCTCCTATTGTTGCTCTGCAAGCTCCTCGTATTACGTGCAATCATTGGTCAGCAGAATAAACTAATCACTGGATCTGGACGTGCAAATCCATGAGAGTCAGAAAACTCCCAGCAAATATGTAAAATAAGAGAACTGCACATATATGTTACGTGTGTGCACATTACAATACTACCAAAAAAATATTGGATAAAGAATACTACAAAAATATTGGATAAAGAATGTTATGATTAAAACTGTAAATAGAAAGTAACTCATCACTGTAAAGAAAATAACTGAAACTCAAAGATGTGAAGCTATAACACAATATAATAACAGTCGATATATTATAAATATAATAACATTTAGAACATGAATAAATAGTAAAGAGGACAGTCTATAATAAAATCATGTATAATGGCAGGTGTCAAACATCGAATATATATACAATGAGTGAGCACATTTCAATTTATGATGCATTTTAAAAATTCTTTTATTAATTATGTTAGCGAACAATAATTACCGCATGCAGTAAATGCATCCCATACTATGCCTTATTGCACGTGTCAATTGGGGTCCTATGTTATTTGAAACTGATTGGTGGAGACATTGTCGGTGTTTTAAGTGGGACAGTACATACACGGGACCACGGCGCAGATGTCTGACGCTGAACCAACCCTACCGCTAGGTAGTCAGTAATAATGAACAATAACAGTAACAGTATAAATAGATGGGATGTTGGTCATCTCTCGGACCCTACAGTGGAATCGTCTTTCAGCTGCGCAACCTGCATCTTAGGTCTATCCAAAATACAGACATTGTCTCACTTTTCATTTTCTCAATTTCAGCTTAAGTTGTTTAATATTCATATCAACAAGATTACTGTGATAATGCAATTGCAGTAACAATAACAATATAACAGTACAATGATACCATGATGTTACTGTATAACACTAATTTTTCAGTAATTTCAGTAACATGAACCTATACTTAGTAATATTGTTAATTATGCATCATATATCAAGTTGTTCCGAAAGTGTCAATATATCACCATTTGGATTTTCTAGAATTTTCACTATTTACAATCACCTTTAAATGTTTTCTAAAGAACAAACAATAATAATTCCAACAATATAATTTTTAAGAATTAATAACTGTTTACTTAAAATATTTATACTAATAATTTATACAACATTAAATAATGTAAATTTGATAATTATCATAATTCTAAAAAGTTACTAATTCAAACAATATATTTTTAGAAGTTAATAATTATTTATTTCAAATATTTATAATAATTTAATGCAAACACATAATAAATAGTTCAGGGCATATCATGTGTACAATAAATTAAGCCATGAAATTTTACCATTTTCTAAATACTTTAAATGCTAAAAAATTTGATAAATAATTTAATTAATTAAACACTAGACAAATAAATTACAAAACAATTTAAATTACTACAATAGAACATAATTTATTTTAAAAAGATAAAACATTCACAGGATTTTCAAATCAAGGCAACTCACAAATTTTACAAGTAGTAGGAGATTAGATAAACAATTTCGTAATTAACAATAAATGAATTTTTACTAAAAAATAGGTTACTAATGTTGGAATTTGGGTCGAACAAATAGTCCCACATCGGCTAGACATGGGGATGATTTTGGGTATTAAAAATTTAGGCTACTCCACCTAGAAGGCTAGCCTTTTGGGATGGTACCCTGAGTCCTTACAAGTGGTATCAGAGCCATGCCTCAAATTTAATCATGTGTCCCAAACTTAGTCGTGTGTGTGGATGATGTTCGATTCCCCCAGGGCGCAAAAGGCGCAGTAAAGTCCATGTAAAGCTAGTTGAGCTCTTGACATTGATAGCAGAGTCCTGCTTCACGTAAGACATGCATGCAAACGCGGTGAAGAGGAGTAATAAACTACAAGTTATGCTTCACGTGTAAGGCGTGTGCTTGAAATGCAGTGAAGAGAATCTCGTAGAGTATATATGTCGGTATGTGTTCCAGGTATGAAGATGAGCTTACAGGGGAGAGACTCTTTGTTCGAGAGGGGATTGTTGGGATTTGGGTCAAACAAATAGTCTCACATCGACTAGACATGGGAATGGTCTTGGAAGGTTAGTCTTTTGGGATGGTGCCCCGAGTTCTTACAACTAATAAGAAAACATAATCTATTTTAGAAAATAGAATCACTCACTAACAAATTCATTACCAGAATAAAATAATTTATTTGAAGTGGGTTTAAAAACACTTACAGATAATTTATTGAAGAGACATAAAATATCCACCTTAAATAATTTAGATGAATGAGGCGACAATTCAACATTTAATAAAAAATTTAGACACTAAATTACTACAATAAATATATATTATTTAAAGAAGAGGGTGAAACACTGACAAGACATTAACATTAATAGTAACAGTGTAAACAGTATAGTGGTATCATAATATTTTTTTTCATGGATCTCGATGACACAACCTAGGTCATTATCATACAATGATTTTACATAATTAGTTAAATTCAATTTTCAGACTCAATAATTATTTAATAAAATATATAAAAATTTTATATAGTCTCAAGAGGAATAATTCAGGCAGTGATAGTTATCAATTTGTAAAAGAATTCGGATCATGGAAATTTAATATCTACTAAATGCTAGGAGATTTAATTAACAATGTAAATAACTAACCATTAAATAAATTACAAAACATGCTAACTTATCACATTAAAACATGATTAATTCAAAAAAAATAAATACAATCACTTGAGCTAAATTACATAATAAAATTGATAAATCAAAATTTATTCAAAGAGAAAAACACTCACAATAATGGATTCGGGTCGGGCCCAGTAGTCGGGTTTGCAACTGAAGTTGGATTTGGATCTGGATCGCTGCAGTCGGGTTTGAAATGCCATCAGGTTGATAATTTAGATCCAAATCACTACAACTTGGATCCGGGTTAAAGTAGAAGCAGGTGAAGTTATAATCGGGTCGGATCCTGCTCTGCTTAGGTTATGGGTTGAGATGACGGGTTGGGTTGCACAAGCAGGTCGGGTTGCACAAACAGGAAACTAAAAGAAAGAGAAAATGAGAGGAGAGAGAGAATGCAGTGGGGGAAAATATAGAAGAAGGAGAAGAAGAAGAGAGGTGGCGGTTGAGTCGCAGGGAAGCAACGCAGCGGCTGTAGGCGTGACAGTGTACAGAGAAAAGATGATAAGGATGAGGGAGAGTGTAGGCGCGGATTGAGGGCGGGCCGGGTGGCTGTTGCAAGCTACAGGAGAATAGCGGTAGCCCCGCGGTCGCGCGAGGGAAGACAGCGAGGTATCACGGCGACGGAGTCGTGGGCGGCGCAAGCAAGTGGAGCAGGCGAGGGAAAGAGAGGGGAGATGGCAAAAGCCTCACGCGCGCGACGGAGAGGGAGGAGGAGACAACAAACGCGTGAGGAAGAGAGGAGTTGGGGCAGGATCCGAGAAGAGAGAAGATGCAGGGTTAGGGTTTTCATGAAGAGGTGAGGGAGAAGAGAATATACAGGGGTATATGGGCCTTAGGTTAGTGGGCCGACAGAAAAGGAATATGACAAAGAAATGAAATGTGGGAGTGGACTTGTGTGGGTTGGGCTTTGGAAAAAAAAATTAGAAATTGTGAAAATGAGAAGGAAATAAGAAAGTGGGCTGGGCTCTCTGATACATTTACAAAGAATAAAAAATATTAATGGTAATTAGAAATGTTAATATATATTAGGTAATAATGATGATTAAAATCAATTATAAACAATAATAGGGAGATAATTAATAATGATTATAATTTATTTATAACAATAATAATAATTTCTAATGCTAATACAATCAATTAATTAATTAGAAGTAATAATGATTAATATTGATAATAAGAATAATAACAATTAATAATACTAATTTATATGAAATAATGATTTAATCTCCTAATACAAATTATATAAATAGATATTAACAATAAGAATAACAAGTTATAATAATAATAGAAATAATAGTTATTACCAGTAATGATTATAATTTACATTTGCAAAAAAAATGAAAATGATGATTTAAAAATCAAATTAATTAATTAATAATAAAAGGATAAATAAAATCAAATAAATGTTTTAACATATAATCAAGTAATATTAATTTTGGGTATATTACATTTGTATTGAATGAAGTCGCGTCATATTTTGTCGATATCTTAAAAGGTCATCATTCTTCATATAAAAAGTAAGTATTTATGTTAGCACAATCTTTCTCCTAAACGCATACTGCAATAACATGTGCACAAAGTAACTTTTGAAGTTGAGGTAAATTGCAAGAACAAATAGGCCCATATTCTGTGAGGTTAACAACACAGATATCCTTCCTTATTTGAAGCTTGACTAAATTTTTGTATTGAATAAAATCGTGTCATATTTTGATTATATCTCCAAATATCCTCATTCTTTACATAAAAAGTAAATATTTATGTAAGCATAATCTTTCTCCTAAACACATGTTGTATAGCATGTGCCCACAGTAATTTTTGAAGCTGGGGTAAATTGTAAGTACAAGTAGGCCCGTTTTCTGTAAAGTTAACAGTGCACATATATCCTTCCTTGTTTGACACATCTCACTCAGTTTGACTGGATTTTGTATTGAATGAAGTCGCGTCATATTTTGGCGATATCTCAAAAGGTCCTCATTCTTCAGCGTCAACGGTATATACCATCTCTCTGCATTTCCCTAACATGTCCGAAAGAATCTAATTAAACAAAAAAATATCCTTGAAATAGTGCTTGTATTGGCAAAGCTCAAGCTCCTTTCAATACATCGGTGAAGCTCTCTGAGACATTTGTAGTCATCATGCAGAATTAACTACTTTTGTCCCTTGATAATGCTCATTGGGGTTCTTACTCTTCAGTCTCAATCTAAGTATCTGCATCTTCACACGCATCTTTTAGTTCTACTCTTTTGTTCTTGTACATTTCTAGATCCGATGCACAACTGGCCTCCCACAACAAATTATGCAAGTTTTTGTCTTTAAAATTCTTCTGAAAGTTAGCTCGAATGTGTTCTCAAACAATAACGATGACTATGTGGTGAATACCAACTGGCTTTAAACGCATTTGATATCTCTTTCATCCGATTGGAGATAAAAGTGATTCTCCTTCTTATGCACACTCGAGATTAAATGATAAACACATGATATAAATTATTGGCAAGATGCTTCTATTTTTTCTTCTAAACTGCAAAGGCTAATGGGTAGAGTCCATCATCCGCATCAACTCTCGTGACAATAAGCAAACGATATTTGTATTTTTCATACAAACATGTACCGTCAATATTAAGGAGTGGCCAATAATATGAGAAACTTTCAATAGACGGTCCAAAAGCTCAAAATACACGATCAACCCGAACCAATCCATGCGCATAAGGATCAAAATAATACGCAGTTACTGTTCGCAGATTGCTTATTTTGGTTGTATCCATATACTGAGCGAGGGTTACATATGACAATTCCCAATCTCCAAATAGCTTCAAGAGTGCCTTGGTTCCACGCATTGTTGTATGTTATATTGATGTGATATGTTCCTCCAATACAATATATAATATAACCAAGAGTCAAATCAAGCTTGTTCCTCACTATAGGCATAATCATAGTGCACACAAAAGATACGGTTACTTTATGGTGATTGGATTGAATGAAGGTTGGCTACATATATGATCTCCTACATCAGATTTAATCTTGAACTATCCATTTGAACTCTTGGGAACAGAGACATGTAGTCTCCACGGGCATACAATTCTACCAACATTTGTCCTGCTCTTTAATGGAAGCAGAAACTGTTGTGTATCAAGATTTATTGGTTTTCACAAGCGTGAATGACAATCCATATTTAATAGACCACTCGATAATTGCTTGCTATAATTTAACTTTTGATTCAAATATATCCCTACTTTCAAATCATCGGTAGCAGTAGGTATTGTAAATCTATTGAATTCAGCAGTTATATTCTTCATATATGTCTAATTTACCCAACCATCATCTTCAAAGTCACTGGGATGCGGATCTTTGGGCTCTGCATATTCATTATTGGCATAAGCATCCTCAACCTGTTCAATGTCATCTTCAACACCTTGCGCTGCAACTTACATGCTATTTTCCTTTAGTACATTATCACTCTCATCTGAGTCATCATCAGCATCATTGTTTTCCTGCACTACATTATCACCATCATCAGAGTCATTGTGCATTAATGTTGGATGCATCATAGATGTTCCAATATTAAAGGAAGCCATACTTTCCCTCAAGTCATTTTGGTACCTACTTCTACATAAGATTTGTAAGCAACACACTAAAAGTTAACATGTGATCCTTGCGCATAAATATAGTATTCAATATATTTTTACCTATTTGCACTTGGATGCTCCGTCAGGGTAATATTCATATCAAGTGGACTGAAATTTGTTGAGTCAACTTGTGGTGCTTGAATGGAGGAAAAATCCATTGTGTTCGGATAAGATTACATGAACGTGTCATATCCAAAGTTCATATATAAAGTCGATATATTGTTAAACATCTCCTCTCCTTACTGCAAATTGTTAGGATTGTCCAAATATTAATATCATTTAACACTTAGTAGAAAAAGAAATATGGATACAAGAACAAAAATCACGGTACTCACGTATTATATGCCTAAAATATTTAACTCTCCTCTACATGTGGAATATGTTGTACTGGTGACATGAAGCTCATTGATTCATTGTCCAAATTGAGCAAACGTGAGAATTCTTCATGATCTTCAGGCAATTGATGGCTCACAGAATCGTTCTTCACATATAATATTATGGTATTAATAATCAAATATAATTCAAGCATAGCACATATGTCATTATCATCTGATTTTTCGTTGCTTTGTAATGCTTCTATGCTACAGGCCACTTGCATATTTAGTGAATCTGATGATCGTTTAGATTAATTTTAGCGATTTAACGGAGTTTCTCCACCAATTCACGTCATGTAATTGATTTTCTCACTATCACTTGTTTCATTATTCTATCAAGATAAGTTGGCTTATTATCTTTACCGATTGTTAGTTTACCATTAAATCAACAAAAAGAGGGACATTTGCATTAGACATTGTACCTAATTTAATGGATGAAAAAAAACATTATCACCTTGCTCTAACTACTAGAATTTAACGAAAAACAATAGTATTAAAGTCACAAAAAATAACATAAGCATTACGAAGTTACTTACCTCAAAATAAGCACTATCACCAAAGAAGAGACGCATCCGAAAAAGAGACACACGTTCCTTCCCTCAAAATCTACATGGATAGACTACACAGAAATTAAGATTAATGAGAACAAGTCACACAAAACTAAGATTACTTTCACATTCGGTTCAATTTTAGCATCAAAATGGAGAGCGATTTAGACTAATTTTGAGAGAGAGAGAGAGAGAGAGAGAGAGAGAGAGGAGGAGGAGGAGGAGGGTGATAGAAAGAGAGGAGAGAGAGAGGGCAAATTAGGGGGGAGGATTGAGGGAGAGGGTGAGAGAGACTGCCTGAGAGATAAGAGACGACGATAAGGGGTGTGGACATACATTCTCGGCGAAAGGCAACGCAAGGTCGTGCGGCGGGCAACGAGCACACGAAGCCGAGAGGGTTAGGGCACAACATCGGTGAGAGGGGGGGGGGGGGGGAGAAGATGGTAAAAAAAAAAAAAAAGATACAGAGAAAGAAAAAGTAAAAAAGAGTCAATCTGTGTGAGACCCACTGTAACAAGTTAAGTTCGAGATTGCCAACCCTGGATAAAGAAACCCGAGTCTTAGTCAAGAAATTTTTCGATCCCCAGTGGGGGAATTTAGTCTCAATAAAGAAATTTGGCCAAGTCCACTGGCTCCAGAGTAAACAATCCCAAATCAAAAAATGTCAACCGCCCGCGAACGAAACCACCACACAGACAGAGCGAAACGACCTAGGGTCGACGTAGCGTCTACATAGCCTATTAAAAGTCAATTTTGAAAATAAATTTGAGGAAGGTTGCTTTTTGGAATTAAATTCTAAAAATGTATTTATTCAAACAATTGCCAAATATTTAAACAAGTAAATTGTAACCATAAGTTTACTTTAGCATATAAAAGGGAAATGTTTATACTCCATTTTTCTAATTTAATCGTTCTTTTCTCTTCTTCACATTAAATTCAAAATAACAAACAAGTGACAGCACAAACATGAGTATGAACTACTATTGACATCATTTACGTTTTACTTCAATCAAATCACACACTACTCAACCAAACTTTGTAATTAACATATAAGAACAAATCCATAGTGTACAGTTTTGCTCTTAATCACATCATTGCTAATTTCAAGTTACCGTTATTGTTTCATTATTCTATATCAATACATGACTAATAAGTTCCGCACTTTTGCTTACGTGTTACTGTTTTACTGTTCACGTTCTTACTTGGTCAAAAATCTTCAAAATTGACAAGTCTGTGTGTTTTGAATTGGTAAAACAAGTGATGCAGAGGAGAGGGGAAGCTCATGCAGGCAAAAGGAAAAGGATGATGTTCAAACAGACCCCTTTCCGAGCAGAAAAGAGCACATCAATCCTGCATAAGCTTGTGGCAATCTTCTCACTGGATATTGCCACTCCCCATGACAAAAGGACATGCACAAATTCAATGGTCAGTCATGTTGTCTATTTTCCTCACATGAAGTCGTCGTCGTCGTCTACATCATCGTAATGACCAGTGGCGATATCATCATCGGGTCTATCAACGAGAAGCTGCTTTTTCTTCCCCCCTGCAGAGCTCAAATACAATCATTAATATGTAGTTAGCACTGATCTGTTCCGTGATCAAGAGTCTGCAATTTGGTGGAAGAACATGGTCTAATTTCTTACCTTGCTTCTTCTTTCCCGCATTAGCTTCTTTCTCTGCTTTAAGTTTTTCATTCGCGAGTGCTGTAACCGAGGAAGCTATATCTTTAGCATCTGCTGCTTTTAGTGAAGTCATAGAGAGCCTGATAACAGATTTAAGAAGGCCCATGTAGTGAAAGCTTTTCTGGTTACAAAGAAATCAGAAATATGGATGGGTCAGCTTGTGTGGAAGAAAGATGCTAGAACAGGTGGAGTTGCACTCTAACTTCCACAAAATTTTGCATACCTCATATGGGCGGATCTTATGTGAGAGGAGCTCAGCATACTCCAAGAAGTCACTGTCAGATTTTGGAATAAAATTCTCCAGGATTTTTCATCACCTTTCTTAGCAAATAATTCTGTTGTTGCCTTGAAATCAGCTTCCTCGACGAGTCTACAGTAAAAATGTAAAATATCAGCTGAAGGATAAAGTATACTATTCCCCAAAAAGCCAACCATGTATCGTTTGTTTGGCTGGTTCAGTATTTGGCTGCAAAAGTGGTGAAAAGGGCAAGGAAGTAGAGAAGAGAGAGAAGGGGAGGAAGATCCCTTGCTTCCACCTTTTATATGTTTTTTAAAGTTTTTGTTATCTTTAATTTTCACAATTTGCTTTTCCTGCATTCAAGCGGGAAGAGAACCATGAACTGAGAGAAACATTTTTTTGCTCATATTGTTCAAGTAACCAAAGAGAGACAATTCTTTCCTTTCCCTGCTTCCTTGGAATAAACAGATGGTATTAGTGTGGTGCGCGCGTGTAGTCACTTTGTGTGTGTGTGTGTGTGTGTGTGTCACCTGGAATAATCAAGGACTCTAAAACTATACTCTAACAGAATAAAATTGTCAAGTACCTTTGTTGGCGAAGCTTCTCCGCGACTGGATCTGCAAGAACTTGATCGGCTACTTGTGTCGCCTTTACTGCTTCAGGTTGCTTCATTTTCTTTCCTGCAGCCTTACCAGCAGGCTTTGCTCCAGGCTTTTCTTCTTTTGGCTCTGGTTTGGGTGCCTGTATCAAATTTTAATATTTCATTCATAATTCAATAACTTTGAAATTCAGAAAAACCCTGATTTTCAACTCCTCCAAATCCAATACTCAACCATCTAACAATATCCTGGACAATTTATGTTAATACAACAGCCCAAGGGGCTGCTCCATTAGTATACAATATAAGCAGCTGCAACGCAGCAGCATCAGTTGCAATTTTGGGTTCAGGCAATATTGATAAAAAGTTTAAACTTCATCTATAATCCTTTTCCATCAAAAGGGAGTTGGCTATGGTGCATGACTTGAAGTCGAGAAGGCTCCAGAATTGAATTGTCCAGCTCTTTAAAGACAGACCATCAACCGGATATAAATCAGAAGAATTATTGCCAATTTACTAGCTAAGGCTAAGGCAGCTATGCACAAGCTCCCTCCTTCAAATTCACTGAATCACCGAAAAGCCCAAATCTAAAACTAAAGAATTATTGATAAATAGCTTCCATCTAATCCTTTTCCAGCCAAATGAAGTTGGCTATGGTGCATGAGAAGGCTCCAAAATTGTATTGACCAACTCTTCAAAACTGGCTGCCAACCAGATGTCTCCTCAACTTATGTTGCCGATTTTCAGGCCAAGGCACCCTATGTCCGAGGGCCAACTTAAACCTTCAAGGCTAAATGAGAGGTAGGTCGCCCTCCCTTCCACCCTCGGTCTTGCTCTCTATTACTTGTCATGGAGGTTTAAGCTCATCATGCAACAAAACACAATAATGGAGCCACAACAAATCAATTTAAGTTATCCCCCTGACAAATGACTCATGCCCTAAAAGTGCAAGTTGTTTCTACGAGATGATGAATCATGTGAAAGGGCTGCCCAAAACTCTAGGGTTGCCTAAGACTTCATAGAGAGAAGAGAACATAGAAAACCACAATTTGAACTACAATCAGAAAAAATAGTTGAAATGAAGGTTTCGGACAACAGGACATGAATGCCTGCAGGACTTCTACAGTATATATAATTCCTCCAAAATCTCAGGGAGTTCTGGCCATATGGGTTGCATAATGGTTTGGGCAGCGCAGTACCCGCGGTATTGAGGGCAAGTTCCCGGCAACAACAAGACAAGCTCTCTTCCATCGGTCTGTTCACTAATCTTCCATATATACAAATAAGAAACTGAATTTAAGTTCTGCTGGGAAAAGAAAATCCTCCTGCAATACACTATTCGTGAACTCCGATTCACGCATATCCTGAGACTAAGCATCGTAGTGCACTGCATAAGCATTCACCTTCAGAAAATTGCACTGCTCACTTAAAAGTTTTATTCATGCATACTTTACTGGAATGAAACGTGTGCAACACGAAAACTACTTTCTAAGAAAATAAGTGGATAATACAAGATGCAATTACATAGAAAAGTGACATTATTTAAAAATTGAAAACCTGCGAGACAAGTTAGAAAAATAATGACCTTGATACAAGGACTAAAAAGGTGGCTAGGTGTAACCCCTCTATTTTTTTAAGTCCAATCATTTTCATCTGAATATCACAAATGGTTGCCGTAAGTTCCGTTAATTGAGTAAATGAGTCAGATTCTAGCTATTGCCTAGAGTAGGTAGAATATTCCATAGGAAAAAAAAATAGAGGGCTAAAGTTCTCACTAGGACTGTCACTTGACACACATCAAAATGAGACTTCAGAACAGTTGTAGCTTCACTAGTAATAACGCAAGAAAGTTTCTGTACATGAAATGAAGGTATCAAATTTCACTTAGAACCTCATATTGACCTGCCTATTATTATATCATCCTAAGATTATATCATTTATCACATAGTCCCAACTACGCATTAATCGGAAAGTTTTGTTCATGCATATCCAAAAAGCTGACGCAGAAACAAATTTATGAAGGGGAAAAATGACCTTGGGCCATTGCTCAGGCACATGTAATCTATCAAAGTTTTAGAAAGCTTAGTGCACTTTAACGTGAAAGTGGAAAATTGCAATGTAGCTATGAGTAGTGCTGGAACATACAAAAAGCGAGGTCACTTGGCCCAAATATTGACTCTATATTGCATTATCAGATACTGATACACAACAAAAAGCTCAGTGCACTTAGACATGAAAGTGGTAAATTTCTATGTAGCTCTGCGAAGTGCTGATACATATGAAGAGCAAAGTTACTTCGCCCAAATATTTTGCCTCTATATCACAGAATTGGATAATGATGCACATCAGAACATGTTGCAATTATAATATGTTAAGTCATTAACTAAAGACAAAAAAATAAGTGACAGAAAACAAAAAAAGGGAAAGCACCTGTTTAGGCTCTTCATCATCTTCCCATGATTCCTTAACATCATCATCTTCTGCATCTTCATCATCCCAACTGTCTTTTGGCTTCTCATTTTTCAAACTAGCATTAGAACTTCTTGCAACTATATAATATGTTAAGTAAACCCAAAAGCAATGATAGAAAACGAACACAAAAGGCAGGCACCTTTTAGGGTCTTCATCTTCCCATGATTCCTTGACATCTTCATCTTCTACATCTTCATCATCCCACACGCCTTTTGACCCTTTTCTGAAACTAGGTAGTGCTGGTTCAAACCCATCTAAAAAATGTAAATTATGCATATGGTTATAATTCTGGAAAATCAAAGAGATGGAATAATGCCCAAAAAGGTAAGAGTAAATCAAGGGAAGATATAAGCCAAGCATATCTAATTCCTTAAAAACATCAAGGCAAACAAAGTCTATCACACTCATTGTACGTTTTTACCAAAACCTGAAAGGCTAAAAGGATTTACATTGGTAACGGCTAATTTCGTTGTTTTACATGCCGATCACGTTACATGAAAAAAGTTCATTACCAAAGGTCCAAGGTCTTTTAAAGCATTACCTTTTACATATTTGAATAAATAGTAGCTCTCCTTTGATCTAAAAGATAACAAATTCTACATTATAGTTCTATTCAAGGAAACATTTAAACAAATTAATCTATTCAAGGAAACATTTAAAATGAACAGCTGAAACGTCATTTTGCTCCACCATCGCTGAGAGTTAGAAAAGTTAGTAGCAAAGGAATTGCTCATAAAACAAGCATATAGGTTTTACTTCATATATCACATACATTTTGATGAAACAACATTTTAATTTCTTTTTGCATCACTATAAAGATTTTTTTCCTTCACAATAAACCAGATGGAAAGAAATGCAAACTGTACATCAGTTTCCTGTGAACCATGGTTCTAAATATCGACTGATATGATTGATATATCCATACCGATACGATTCAATAAAAATATCGGCCATATCAATTTGAGCCGATATCGACCGATATTGACCAATGTATCGGCCGATATGTCTCAACCAGTGTTTTAATATCGGATATCGGTGATATACCGATCAGCAAAATTATATACCGATACCGAATACCGGGTGATATATCGCGATATGGTACTAAACACCGGTTGATATATCAATAGTCAATACATATAAGACATTATTAAAAGAAATAAGTTATTATGCAAACATCATATAAAACATCATTGAAATATCACAATAAATATAAAATAAAATAAAACGATCTCTCAAGCAAAAAATAATAATAATTATCCAAATAAGTAACTATATCGGCCGATATCTCAAATATTTCATTCACATATCGGCCGATATATTGGCCACGTGGCGATATATCGGCTCATATAGGTTCAAAATGATATCCAGTAAATTTACACACTTATCGTATCGTTTTGAATAAAATACCGGTATCTCGGCCGATATACTGGTATATCAGCCGATATTTAAAACAATGGTCTCAACCCAATATCAACCAGTACTGTACTTTTTTTTTCTATGGGTTTCTTTCATAAAAAATCAAACAGGATTTGGGCCTAATTATTGAGCTTTATTATGCTATAATTAGAAACATGAGATTTGAAAATGTTTATTAAATATTTATAATTTATGATATTATCTAATTTTATTATTTAAGCATGTTGTTTATCACTTTATTTTACAGTTTAGGGTAGGATGAGGATTGATATAAGTAATGTTTTTATATTTTATTTTGTTTATATATTGAATTGTATGTGTTTTTGTAATTATTATGCATATCTTTTGCTTTTCACAAGTCTCTTACACAAAACTTAAATTTAAATTGTAAGAATTTCATCTTTTTATTCTTTATTTCATTCATTAAGTTGTTGATAAGTAATAAGCTTTTAATATTCATGCTATATAAAATTATAATTACGAGTTAGTTGTAATTATACTTAGAACATTAGTTTTCCAAACTTTTAATTTCTTTTATTACATTGTGCGTATATCGCTTATACTTGAATGTTTTGCATGTATATTGCCACATAGTTATTCAATAGATGACATATAAAACTTTATAATTGAATGTCAAATATGAACATCAAATATGATCCCATATCCCCGATATATGGCTCGATATCCAATATGAAAACTCCCCAACCGATATGAACCTGATATCTGATATTTAAAACCTAAACAGTTGAAACGTAAACTAAGAGGGTTATAGATATAAAAGTATGCTGATATTAATTAAAAAAAACAACGCATAATATCAAGTTATTCCTCCATCTCTATCTTACAAGGTTTGGCACATGCCTAAATAACTATTCCATACCAAAGATGTACACATTATAAAAGATGCATCCAGCATGGCAGTATCTCAGACAATAACCCTCCAATTTGATAGGCAGCAAGGCATAAAAAGACAAGTCAAAGAAACAATTTGACTTCTACAGTGCTTTTTTTATTACCACTTAAAACTACTATTTCCAGTCCCTCTAACTGTTGAATTCAGATGCATGAAGATTAATAGTGTCAGGATAGTAATTTCTTCTACAATGTAGCGGGGTTTCACAATATTGTATGCTTTCAAATTCCGTAGCTATCAAACTTTCTTGACAATGAGAGAACGTGAAAGAAGGGCATTAAAGGACAGAAGCCTTGCATAAAATAGTTAATAGGATGTTAATTGCTGCACTGTGGAGTCAAACTAACCATAACCATTTGGCTTCTGTTTGAATGAATTTTCCATGCATTAATCAATGGTGTCTAGTATTTCAAATCCCTCTTTACTGCATCACTCACATGCATGAGAAAGGCTGATTCACAGAAATGATCAAAATTC
Organism: Agave tequilana; assembly: GCA_038442645.1. Classification (NCBI taxonomy): domain Eukaryota; kingdom Viridiplantae; phylum Streptophyta; class Magnoliopsida; order Asparagales; family Asparagaceae; genus Agave; species Agave tequilana. The sequence goes on from JAVJIF010021265.1 coordinate 52,323, forward strand.
AGATTCGTAGTAGTGTATTTTTTTTTTTTTTGTTCCGTAGGAAGTTGTTCTTGACGTCTTAGATTTCTCATAGCAAACCATTGGTAACGTCAAGATTAGGATGAAGGCCACCAAAGTAGGGAAGGCCACACATAAGGTACAGGAAAATAATTGGTTACCTTTTAGGGGAACACCCTAATAAAGTACTTTCAGTTATTTGGCCACTCAAGAGTTAGAACATAAGGTATTGTCAAGAGTAGTTTAGGAAAACATATGTTGACTTTTTGTTACTACTTTCTAACTTTTCAATTCATCTTTCGAAACAAGCAAACAATTAAAAAAATCTCTTCCAAAATCCCTTCCCAATTTGTGCCCCTTCCCAAGACAAAGGGTTGAAAACATCTTTTAAATTTTCCTCATCTCTCCCTCCCTTTTCTAAAAGAATGGACTAAAATCTTCTTTACTTCCCCAGTCCCTTTGATTTCACAACTTGTGCTTTAGTTCTGATTTGCTGCAATCATGGTAATATCGGCCGATTCCGATATATAACGCAATATCGTATCAAGTTTTGAGGTACCTGATACGATATTAGCCCTATAATATCGGCCGATATTCGGGGCCGATATGACCAATATTACCGATATTGATGACCGATATTGCTGATATTGCTATTAAAACCCATTTGCCAATACCATACCTAAATTTCAAGCCACGCCTACAATTCAAACTTCAAGTTCAATTGTCATTTAACTTTTTGCCACAAAACTCTGCCAGGGGTTGAGATCCCCTATTCCCCATAAAGCACTCAACAAAGCCATATATACTATCTTCTTAGCCCTCGATTGTCGCGAAAACCTTAACTTATATTTTTTATAACCTCAATTCCCAACCTAAAGATCCATTTAACTCTAACACCAAAACTTCAAATTGTTTAAAGAACATGAGTGATATGAAGTTAGTAAAAACCTTAATCCTTGACAATTATAAGTCTTATATCTTTGTAAGTTATGCAGCACGAATACTTCCATTCATGCCGTGTCTTAACACAAGTGTCAAAATAACTAGCAAACTCAATACTTCTGTTTTGTGTGCGCCTTTTTAGAACTTGTCATATGTCAGCATGTCATATTGTATCCATGTCCACGCAACATAGTTTTTAAGAAAACTACTGAGTATTGACCTTAATCCTTGATAAGTAAAAGCCCTAAGTCGGTTTTAAGTAATTTAGGGAGCAATAACCCTGCAACGAATCACTTATTCATTTTGTAATTGTCATAAATGAAAAGATTCCCTGAACAACCATTCCTCCCACTTAACTAATGATTGTGTTTACATAGCAATTCTAGAAGGATCTCTCTTTCTACTTAATTCTAAGAATACTCCAAGAATAAATGCAATACACACATAAAATCATGGAATCTCATAGAACTTCTGTGCTTGTATAACGAGCTTGACACTAAGCCTTGTGTAGTTGATAAGCATAGGTGACAATTTGTAATCCTCTCTACATTATTCCTCACGTTACTATAGTTAACTTCATTTCAATTATTTGTCACAAATATGGTATCTAGGAAACTAGTTTCAATACCTAATTTAAGAAGACTATTTTGTAAATATTGGGGTTTTAGGATGTAAACTCCCATGTTCTCGATTCATTCCTGGAATAAATCAAGGACAAGCTCTTTTAAAAGTTCATTTTTTCCTCTTTTATCTCTTAACTTCTTCTTTAAATATGCTTATGTTTCTCTATTGTGTGGTTTCTAGTGCCCAGTTTTATTTTTCCGCAAATCCAGACTAGTATATTTTCTGCAAAATTCGTATCTAGGAAACCAGTTTCAAGACCTAATTTAAGAATACTATTTGTAAATATTGGGTTTTTAGGATATAAACTCCCACGTTCTCAATTCAATCTTGGAATAAATCAAGGATTGCAAGCTCTTTTCAAAGTTCATGTTGTCCTCTTCTATCTCTTAACTTCTTCTTTAAATATGTTTATGTTGTGCTCTATTGTATGGTTTCTAGTGCCTAGTTTATTTTTTTGCAAATCAGACTAGTATATTTGAGTATTATTTAAGACTATGCTAACGGATTCTTGTATCGGTGGTATCTTTCTATTCCAAAAGGAAACCCTCATCAAAACCATGTTTTGGTATCATCTAAGCCCCATATCATCTCCAACAGCCTTGATAGCTGTAATGTCAATTTTCAGCCAAAGGATATGATTTAAGTTGCACAAATGCAGACATGGACATGCAAAAACCTTGGTAGACTAGGACGACATAATGGAAATCTACCATTGAGAAAATAAATATAATACCCAATAATTATCTATACTTATGATAATCTAGAATATGAATGGAGAGGATTAACAGGACTTAAACAAGTATATTCGTATTGAAGAACATATACCATATGTAAAAATATAATGTATTCATCATCAAATCCTTCATGATTCAAATAAATCAAGTCACATCTATTGTACACTAAAACTCGAACAACTTTACCCTTTTATTATTTTATTTTGTAAGTAGACAAATAACATGAAATGACTTAGAAATCAATTAAATTTCTTTATTTCTTTAGACATATCATCATGTGATCCATATGCATTTTTTAGTATACATCAAAAGATGTATCCACGCATGATTACCAAGTATCAATCTATCAAATAATATACATTTCATCAGTGTTATAAAATGTGGTTTCATTATTCGTGAGGTCCAGCACTGAATAGCGTAATCAGATTATGCACAGATTATGTGGATTATGCGGAAGTAAACATCTTGATATATTTAATTATATTCAAACAGACAATATATGTAGTTAAATGTTGAAAATGCCTAAATCATTTACTGTATGTGATTTTTCAAAATACTACTCAAAAAACTATTCAAAATCCTCTAATTCAAAAATACAAGAGCAACAACAATTAGTCAGAGTAGCCCCCGGCAGCAGCAGTTGCTGCCAGAGTAGCTCCGACAGCAGCAGGCTGCTCCAGCAGCATGAGAGAGAGAGACTCAAGTAATCCCTTCAAAGTTGGAGGCTTTTACTGATTATAAAGAGATCAAGTCAAAATTAGGAGAGAAAGCAAAAATCAATGACAATCGGAAAATAAAATTAATTGTTCATCGCCAACGGCAACACAGAGAGAGAGACCTTCGTGGCGTCTCTCGCCGTCGGTGTCGCTCCTCATCGCCGGTGGCTGGTCGTCGCTGACAAGAAAGAGAGAGACGAGGAGGAGGCACTGATGAGTGGCGAGTGGTGACTGGTGCGAAGATCGAACGACGGGGAGACGGAATTGTGCCCTAATTTTCGTTTATTAAAACGGGCCCAGATTGGGTTTCGGGTCGGATTTCACTTTTGGGACGGGTTTCTGCTCGACAGTCTATCCTTTTGGATAAATAACAGCAAAATATCCTTGTGAAATTCCACTCACACCAATCTCTTTTACTGTTTATACTCATCTTTTTTTCTTAACTCACTCACAATTTCAAGTGATCATAATTTACTCTGTACACCTCTAAATTTTTCAAAATATCATTTTCTATCTTATCTCAGTTAGATTATACACCTCTAAAACTTCACAAAATATCATTTTCTATCTTATATCAGTTAGATTTAAAAATACTCTTCCATCCCTTCTCTCATCATCAGGAGGCCGAGGAGTTTGAGAATGAGTGCAAGGTCTACCACTTGAGTCTGGACCTAGTGACGGCGGAGGGGCGGATTGATTCTGATCAGGTGCGAGTGCAAGAACAAGCTCGGGACTGCGCATCACCACTGTGCTGAGACTTGGTTCCTAAAGGACTTGGGGCATCATCCCAAAAGACTAGCCTTCTAGGTGGAGTTGCCCAAATCTTATATATCCAAGACCATCTCCATGTTTAATCGATGTGGATCCCCATCTCTAGTCAATGTGGGACTATTTGCTTGACCCAAATCCCAACAATCCCCCGAACAAAGAGTCACCCTGCAAGCTCAACTTTCTTCACAATAGAAGACCAAATACTCGATTGAGATTCAATTCTTCACTACGTGGGCAGACACGCCTTACGTGAAGCACCAGCTGCAGCTGGGTACTCTACACTGTGTAGGTAGTGCACGCCCATTGCAAAGGAGCACCACTGTCAAATTTCTCGAGAGCTCAACATTAGCTTCACAGGGGCCTACTGCAACTTTTTGTGCCATTAGGGTGATCGGGCCCATTGCGCCTTTTGTGTCATTGGGGGATCGGCATCATCGAATATCATCCACACACAGCTAAGTTTGGGACATGGTTATGATACCAATTAAATGACTTGGGGCCACCATTTGTAGGAAGAGAGTGTAAAATCTTGATGGTAGAGTTTTTTTACTTATTAGATATAAGAATGCAGAGAGATCGGAGTTCAAAGGCAAAGAAGAAGTTATGTTCCCAGCTGAAGACAGAGAATCGGTCGACCGGGCAGCCAACCGGGCATGTACAAAACGTGCACAAAGAGTTGCAGTCGTCCGCACAGAAGAAGGCAACTGCAGGAGAAGGCATCGGTCGACCGGACAGTCGACCGACTGAGACTGTCAGGAGTTACTGAAAATCTTGGTCGACCGACAGGTCGACCATAGAAGGACCAAGTCGACCGACCGGTTAACCGGAAGACGCGGCTGACAGTTTCCTAAGTTTATTAAAAGTTTGTTTCTGATCCGATTTTGGATTTGTTGGTTTTCTTAAACTCAAGAACTCTATGCCTATGTAAAAAAGGGTATTGACCTTGCTATGTATTCTGGTAATTTGATTATTTGAATAAGATCTCTCTCCCCTTTTGCCCCGAGAATGTAGCAATTACCGAATCTCATTAATTGTGTGTTCTATCTTTCTTCCTTTATTTTTGTGTTCTTGCGTTTGGCGACTACTCTCTAGTGACTCTCCTCTGCGATGGGGATTCCAACAAGTGGTATTAGAGCCTTTCGGGTCGACGGGCAGTTTCGTTCGGGTGGCGCAAACCAACTTGGAGACTATCAGCAGTTTCGTTTGGAGGTAAGCATATGAACTTTCCTATTTGGATTGTTTTCACTATTCGTTTTTCGCATTACTTTGAGGAATCTATTGAGGAGATGACCGGAGATAGTCAATCTATGGTGAAATTCGTGAAACCACATCCGTTGAAGATCGATGTGGTAAAGTTTGATGGCAAGAATAATTTCGGGATGTGGAGATGTGAGGTGATGGATGCATTGACGATATCAAATCTCGAAGACACTCTATGATTGAAAGAAAACCCAGAGGAGCCTTCTAAAAAGGATTGAAACAAGATGAATAGAACAACTTGTGGTCTTATAAGGTCCTGCTTAACACAAGACATCAAGTATCATGTGTTGTATAAAACTTCCACAAGGAAGATGTGGGAGACCCTCGAAAAAAGTATCTAACGAAAAGCATCGAAAGTCGATTGCATCTAAAGATGATGCTTTACAGCTTCCAGTTGAAGAGAGGACTCTTTATTGATAAACCTATGAATAACTACACAAAGTTTCTTGCGGGCCTAATTAATGTGGATGTGGAGATCAAAGAAGAGGTAAGGCGGTAATTCTTTTGAATTCTCTTCCTGATGAAGAGTATGAGACCTTCGTCCTAACCTTGATCAATGGTAAACAAATATTTAACTATAGTGATGTGTCGACTGCTATTGTAAATACGAAGTAAAAGAATGAGAAGCAGTTTTCTTCTAGTGGCACATCAGCGGAGGCGTTGACGGCAAGAGGTAAAAGTTTCAATCGGATGGGAAAAGGTGAGCGTAGGAGATCAAAGTCCATACCAGGATTAAGAGATCTGAAGAAGAACCAGTGCGCTTTCTGCAAAGAGTTAGAGAACTAGAAAGTTAATTGTCCAAGAATCAAAGATAAGAATAAGGAGTCGAAGACCGAGCCAAATCTTGCACAGGTGATCAGTACCTAATCAGATAGTACTTCACAGGCAGATAGATCAGACTTAGACTCAACAATATTCTCTTTCTCAGTCACTTCTCTACTATTGGTTACTCAGGTGAGTCTGAGTGGATGCTAGATACAAGAGCTACCTATCATGTGTGTCCCAACAGGGATTGACTTTTTAGTTTTGAGAAGTTAGATAGATGTTCTGTTGTCATGAGCAATGATCGTTCATGCGGCATGAAAGGGATAGGTATGATCCTTAGATGTTTGATGGGATAGTGCGAGAATTGAAGGATGTGAGTTATGTACCTCAGATGAAAAGGAATCTTATCTCGGTTGATGCCTTGAAAACATTGGGTCTTGAATTATCTATTAAAGATGGTATTCTCAAGATGACTAGAGGCTCGATGGTGGTTTGAAGGTCGTCCGACGCAATAACCTATACTTCTTGAAGAGTAGCATACTTATAGGGCAAGTGGCGACTTTAACAAATTCAGATGATGATTGCACCCAGCTTTGGCATGTGAGGCTCGGACATGCGGGAGAAAAGTCTTTGCAAGCTCTTGCAAAGTAAGATTTACTGGAAGGCTCCAGTACCTGCAAATTAGAATTTTATGAACATTGTGTCATTGGTAGAAGACCAAGGTGAGATTTGGCACCGCGACTCATTGCACTGAGGGGATTCTGGATTATGTTCACACCAATGTTTAGGAACCTACTAAGGCGGCATCTATTGGAGTTAACCATTACTTTGTGGCTTTATAGATGATTACTCTAGGCGATGTTGGGTATATACTATAAAGCACAAAAGAAAGTCTTGGACTTGTTTGAGGAGTGAAAAGAAATATGGAGAAGAGTACGAGAAAGAAGATCAAGATACCCTGTTCAGATAACGGTGGAGAGTATACAAGTGATCCTTTCTGCAGCTATATCGTGTGAGAGCATAGAAAGACACTTCATAGTAAGAGATACACCACAACAAAGCGGGTAGTTGAAAGGATGAATATGACCTTGCTAGAGAAGGTATGATGCATGTTATCTAACGCCAATTTATCAAAATATTTTTGGGCTGAGGCATTGGTGTATGCTTGTTATCTCGTTAACAGGTTGTCTTCATTTGCGATAGGATTTAAAACTCCTTTAGAAGCATGGTCAGGAAGAGTTTCTCAGGAGTATGTTTTGCTATAGGTATTTGGGTGTCCGACCGACTATCGTATCAGGAAAGACAAGTTGGGCCCAAGAGCGAAAAGAGTGTGTTCGTAGGATTCAAGAAAGGTGTAAAAGGCTACAAAATTTGGGATTCGAAGGACAAGAAGTTTGTCTTGAGCAGAGATGTCAATTTGACGAGGCTTCAATGATGCAGCCTACAAACTTTCAGCAGGTGGAGAGTGAAACGACCGAAGGGATATCGCAGAAGGTAGAGAGTGATGCTACTTTACCGTCTCTAAAAAAATCAGCATTATTTGAGACCATACACATGGTGATGTGGGGTAGTGGTCATGTAGCTGAGCAGGATGCTGATGATGAGGAGGATCAAGGACAGGTTGTTGGTGATGTCCAAGAATCCATTACAGTTGGAAGAACCCAGAGAAATTCACGTAAGCCCAGTTAGCTCACTACAGATATGATTGTGGCTTTGTTCTCCTAGTCGTTGAGGAGGCGAACTCGTCTACACATAGAGAAGCTGAAATCAGTTTAGAGTTCAAGATGTGGAAGGATGCCGTGATGGAAGAGATGAGTTTCCTACACAAGAATGACACTTGGTAACTGCCAGAGTTGCCCAAAGGAAAGAAGGCGACCGATTGTAAGTGGGCATTTGCAAAGAAACAGGGATCTCGCGATGGTGATACTGTATACTACAAAGTCAAATTGGTAGTTAAAGGCTATACTCAGAGAGAAGATATTGATTACAACGAGGTATTCTCACATGTTGTTAAGCACTTGTCAATTCAGATTTTGCTGGCACTAGTGGCACAGTATGAGTTAAAGCTTGATCAGCTCAACGTGAAAATCGCTTTCCTCCATGGGGATCTTGAAGAGGAGATCTATATGTCTCAACCGATGGGGTTCAAGACTGCATGAAAGGAACATATAGTATGCAAGCTAAAGAAATCTCTTTATGAATTAAAACAATCACTGAGGCAGTGGTATGAGCGTTTCAACAGCTTCATGAGAGGTAAGAGGTACATACGAAGCCATTATGATCCATGTGTGTATTACAACAAGCTACCGAGTAGAGAGTACATTTATATAGACATATGCTCATTGCTTCTAAAAGCAGATCTGCAATTGATAAATTGAAGAAGGACTTATCTTCCGAATTCGAGATGAAGGATTTGGGTGAAGCAAAAGAAGTGCTAAGCATGAAGATTGAGCGAGACTGAGAAAGTTGCAAGGTTAGCTTGACACAAAGGAGTAATTGAGGAAGGTATTGCAAAACTTCAACACAACGGCGATACAAAATCTGTAAGTACATCATTGGCTCCTCATTTCAAGTTAAAAACTTTTATGTCTCCTACTTCTGTTAAAGAGCGTGAGTATATGACTCACGTACCCTATGCTAGCGTAGTTGGTAGTTTAATGTATGTAATGGTGTGTACAAGGCCCGATTTGTCACAGGCTGTCTCAAGGTTAGCGATACATGCACGTCCGGCAGGGGTCATTGGGAGTCAGTAAAGTGGATTCTACGGTATGTCAAAGGTACCACAAATGTTGATTTGGTATTTAAGAAAGATTTTACATATAAGAAGGAGTATGTCAGATATGTTGATTCCTACTATACTGGAGACCTCGACAAACGCCGATCTACAACGAGATATGTGTTTATATTATTTCAAGCACCAATCAGCTGGTGCTCTATTCTACAGTTTACTGTCGCATTATCTACTATTGAGGCCGAGTATATGGCCATGACAGAGGCTATGAAGGAAACATTTGACTTCAAGGGTTGCTTGATGACTTGAGAATTGATCATGATCTGTTGAAGATCAATTGTGATAGCATGAGTGCTATCTATTTGACAAAAAATTAGGTGTATCATGCAAGGATGAAGCACATTGACGTCAGGTTTCACTTTGTTTGGGAAATTCTTGATGAAGCTGACATCGAGTTACAAGAGATTCACACAAAGGAGAATCCCGCCTATATGCTTACCAAGGTTATTCCAGGAGTAAAGTTTGCACATTGTAAGGAGTTACTCAGATCCTTCCAGTTGCTTAAGCTCGGTGGAGCTTGTTCGGATGAACTACGGATGGCTTGATCCCCTGGGTAGAGTATGTAGGTGCCACATTGGTGCAGTCCCGGTGGAGTCTACATGGTACTATGTTGTGTTCGGCTCAGATTTGAGAAATCTTCCACGAGGTGGAGAATTGTAAAAAGAGTGTAAAATCTTGATGGTAGAGTTTTTAACTCATTGAAAATGAGAATGCAGAGAGATCGGAGTTCAAAGGCAAAGAAGA